>CM076575.1:697065035-697214334 GCA_034641835.2 Pinus albicaulis
AGTGAGAGGCGACTGCACCAAGTCATCTACTATGTTGTAGGTGTGGGCGGCTTTGGAAGTAGTAGCATTTCGGCGTTATGGCACTTTTTGGATCTTGGGAATGACCTCTGCCTTAGGATGAAGGATCTGTAAGGGAACATTTGGTGTTGAAATAGCCTGAGAATTGGTTGCAGACATAGCAAGTTTCTTTTCATACTGGCATCCATGAGTCTTGTTGGGTTCCCATGTTTTGGCAGATTTGGCAATACCAAAAGATGAGACAACATCAAACCACTTTGGGGCCCTAGGATCTAGCCCTCCTGGACCCGGAGAGGGATCTCTCCAAATAGATCAAAGAATGATGTATCTTCGAGGCTCAAGATGAGATGTTAGGCTAGTTATGAAGCGCAAAGGGGGGTTTTAAATAATTTGGTTGAAGGGTTGCTGGGTTGGTCACGAGATCATGGACTGAGAAAGTAGTGGGAGGAAAGGAACAAAATAGCAGGCTATTTCAGCAGGGAGAAACGGCCAAGACCGTGCCATCCATTGGGCTATGGAGTCATAAAAGGAAATTACTTGCATCCACTAGCCAAGGCTTTCAAAGGGCATGTCAACTAATACTAAAGGATCTTTATATTAGAGAGTGGGGTGGAACATTAAGGAAGGAAAGTGAAAGAAGGAGAACAACCAGATTTCTGTCTATAGATCAGGTCAGAGGTCATTTAACTCCAGACCTGCTTGGACATACTCAAAGGCAGCTCTCAAAGGTGGACAAAGGGGCAGCTTATAGATCAGACCAGAGGTCATTTAACTCCAGATCTGCTTTAGCAACTCCAAGGGGAAAACAGAGATAAGATAAACAAAGGGATCTCAGAAAGGTAAACTGGTCATGCAAGGATTCTAGTGGACAGGGCTAACACTTATCCCCAGTGTTCCCAAACCTTCCAGCTCGAACCTAACAAGAACATCTAAGAACCAATTCAACCAATTCATACATCAGCCAGCAGGCAATAACATCCGCTGCGCTGGTTAAATCAACTGAAACCAGCTCTTAGATAACACATAGAGCAGAAAACATAAAGGTAGGGAGAGCAGACAGCATAGGGCACCTAACAAGGGTGAATCCTATACCATTATTCTGATGCCTACCAGAAGAACATGAAACAATATGGAAATGTAATAAACAGAGTAAGAAAACACATCACCAATAGTAATAGACCAGGATCCTGTGAAATGTGCTTTGATTAATTGATGCAAAACCAGTCATGTACAATATGGCTCAATGGCTGTTACAGCCCAGACTTTCTCCTCCCGGCCTATTACATACAAACTACTCTGCAACTTCCTCCCAAGACTGTTCTAACAGTCAAGAATAAATCCCTCTAACAACAAATGCCCAGCAAGGCAACAACAACCTTTACAATACGTTCTTGGGGATATTTTATAGGAAAAAATGAGAGAGAGAGAACGACAGGAGTAGATGGACAATTAATTGATCACATTAAGACAGAATCGTCGGAAGTGTCCACGCCCATGCTGCTTAATGGCTGAATGCAGCGCTGTGGGTACTCTGTATGCCGGCTAGGGAAGCCTCTGTCAGGCCAATTGACCTCGGATATTTCTTTTAGAGTCCTTCTGGCTGTCTGGAGCTCTGCGCTGCCACTCTCAAATAAATGACATGGATGGAAGTCTGTGATTTCTCCATACCTCCATTACTGCTGCTCAGACAGTCTTTAATGAAGCTCCTGTCTACGCATTTAATTTCCCTGGGCTTGAGAGGCATGGAGAACGCTGTAGGAATGGTGTACGTCTGGAGAGAATGTACTCTGCTGACATTTAACACAGATAAGACTTTTACAGTGTGTTCTTGGTCTTCGAACTATGCCTTAATCCTTTGAATGCGGGGTTATAACCATTGATCTTCAATTACAGGCTCAAATTCCCTTCAAATCCTGACTCTGCTGCTTTGCTGGCCGGCTGTAATGGCCTCTCTGTGTTGCCTGCGCTGTACAATAAACATATTTTCAATCGGGCAGTGGTGGAGAAATGCGGTGGAGGTGGAGGAATGGTGGCGGAAGAGTGGAAGGACAGTGGAAAGGATGCAAAGCGGCGGAGAAATGATTAACAGTAATAAAACCCAAAAATTAACTTTGGGCGGATAACAAATGGAAACACACAAAAACAGTGAAGCGGAGCTATGGATGTGGGACCCAGCGGAGGCGGAGGGTGATTAAACGTGAACCGTCAGATCCAGGAGGAGACGGACGGCGGAGATGAAATCGCAAAAATCGCAATCGGAGGTCGGAGTGGGGAGCAATCGCAATGCACAACACAAATGTTCTGATTGCGATTGGGGAGATGCTGCGATTAAACACCAACCATCGGATCTGGGATCAGATCGACCGTCCACATCTAATCAGAGAGAGATGGAGAGAGGCGGTGGAGCAACGATGCAATCAACGGCCGGGGCGTTTGATCGGCCCCCGGAAGAGGGCGGACGGTTTGCGGTCATCCGGGGAACGGAGGGAAGGACTGCGACCCGGCCGCCGATCGGGGAAGGGTCTGCGATTTGAGCGCCCGGCCCGAGTCGACAGCGGGGAGATGGACGGCTGTGATTTAATCGGAGCGTCGGGAGAAGGACTTGCGATCGGCGATCGGGCGGGGGTGCGATTGAGCGCTGGCCGTCGGATCGCGGGAAGGATGGATGGTCAGGATTGAATCGGAGCGTTGGGAGAAGGACTTGCGATCAGCGATCGGGTGGGGGTGCGATTGAGCGTTGGCCGTCGGATCGCGGCGGATCAACGGTGGGGAAGTGGATCGGGGGGCGGAGAGATGGGGATGCGATCGCGATCGGGCGGGTGTGATTGAGCGCGGACGGGTAGATCTGGCGGCGGACGGTGGAGATTTGTCGGAAGGGCGGTGCGATCGGGGAGAGGACTTGTGATCGGAAGGCTGCCCCGATGATAGTCGGATGCGTGAGAGAATGGGCGATCGGGGGATTAAATAGGAGCATCGCAATCGGGGAGGTGCACAATGAGTGTTGCGATTGCGATTGGGAGGAGGCTTGCGGTTGCGGACGGTGTCGGATCTGACGGATCAATGGTTCATATCGGAGCGGGACTTAACGTTATAGCGATCGCATCGGGGCTTTCGGCGGTAACAAAGGAGTTTGCCTCCCGCCGATCTTCCGATTGCGATTAGCGCTTGGGACTTAAGCGCTTGGTCCCAGCGCACGGGCATGTGTGGGAAGTGGTTAGAAGGGGCTAGGCCTTATAATAAGGTCGGAAGGTGGGTTTTTTAGCCCGTTTTAATGGATTTTAGGGCTGGGGAAGGGGAACGATAGAGGAAGAAAAGGGGAAAAAGGGAAAACCAAGGGTAGGGGAAGAAGTTAAATGGGATCTTGGGGGGATTTGAGGGTAAATGGGGAAAGAAGGGGGAATATAGGGGAGAGAAAACAAAGGCTTTGGGGGATGAAATAAGAGGGAAAAAGGGGGCCTTTGGGCATTTCTTCACATAACAGAGAGGCTTTATAAGGGAAATCAGCAGAGGGAATTTGATCAAAGGATGAAAGGCACAAAGAGGCTTCAAGGAGACTGTGTTTTCAGAGGAAATGCATTCCTTGAAGACTCAGGAACAATTTAGCCCCCTATTTTCTTGTCAAAAATTTCATAGGGGGGCTAACAGTGGCTCCACATGGGGATGGCTTCTTCTTGAAGGAGCCAAGAAACCAGAAAATGATCTCTTGGTGTAGGCCAGATGCCTGCTGCTTGAACCATCCTTTTCTTCTCTGATCAGCTACCACAAATTATGAAGACAACATATCAGCAGTAACATTCTCCCAAACAACTACCTACCCACACTATAGTCCTAACATTTTTTCTTCTTGGGTGCATTTGGACTTGCAGACCCTTTTACATCATTAATATTTACAAACAGGAAAAAATAAACCTATTCTATTTCTACCCTTATTACTCCATGAGACCAGATTAGACTGTTGGCCTCATATGTTTCTCTACCTACACTACTACCTGCTAGGATTAGACTGTCTAGCAGGTTTCTTTTCTACATTCTAAGACAGAAAAAGAAACAACTAATCTACTTGCTCATGTACTGAGCTTTATTGAGCTTCCTACCTACCCTACTCTAACTGAAAATCTCTGATGTTCTAGGTGATATGATAAAGCCAATACAGCCAGTCAAGTAGTAGTGAAAAAGGATATGAGCACTGGCTGCCTGTTAGAGATAACCACAGGGCGCTCTGCATGTGGTTCTTCAAAACTGTGGTCACCATCAGTAGTGACCATTCCTGATGAATCTGGCCCGTGCTAAGGATCAATGCTGGAGCGTTCGAGAATATCAGGGCCTCCATGTACTCTGCCACAGGATCCACGAACATTTGATGTATGCTTTCTTCTTTCTGGCCTGCCATGATTGGTAGGCTGTCTATGTCCTGGGCAACTTCGATTATTGCATCTTCCACTGCATCTTCGGTGTGGCTCATGAAAACCGGATCTTCTTCTTCTTGTATTTTGAAGAGCAGCGGAATTCCTTCTCTTTTAGGGGGCGGGAGACTTTCCAAGAATGCTCTGGGGTCTCTGAACTCGTATGATTTCTCTTGTGAGCTCAAAAGCTCGAGCTCAGCTTCATACCTCTCAACCACCAAGTCGAGAAACATCCTCTTAAGCGCGGGAAGAGCATTGAATATTGAGCTGAGAGGGACAATCTTTGGAAGGTTCTCCCATTGAGTTTTTGCCAGTACACTCGCTATTCCACTCCGGAACTCTGCTATGAGTTTCGGATCTATTTCCACACATTGTACGGAGTCCTCTATTAGCGAAGTGACTGGATCTTTGGCATGGATGATGTTGTACTGCGACATGGTCTCCCAGTGGAGTCTTATGTGAAACCACAAATAATCAGTGGCCAGCTGATTACCAGTGGAGTCTTTTTATCATTCAAGAACTGTGGAGTCGCCAGGTGGATGATTCACAACTTACTGTCCACCACAGTGGTTTACCAAATCAAAGTTGACTGATCTGATCCCCAGTGGAGTCACCATTATGTTGGGGTTCCCATGTTTTGGCAGATTTTGCAATACCAAAAGATGAAACAACATCAAACCACTTTGGGGCCCTAGGATCTAGCCCTCCTGGACCCGGAGAGGGATCTCTCCAAATAGATAAAAGAATGATGTCTCTTTGAAGCTCAAAATGAGGTGTTAGGCTAGGTATGAAGCACAGAGGGGGGTTTTAAATAATTTGGTTGAAGGGTTGCTGGGTTGGTGACGAGATCATGGACTGAGAAAACAGTGGGAGGAAAGGAACAAAACAGCAGGATATTTCAGCAGAGAGGATGGGCCAAGACCGTGCCATCCATTGGGCTATGGAGTCATGAGAGGGAATTACTTGCATCCACTAGCCAAGGCTTTCAAAGGGCAAGTCATCTAATACTAAAGGATCTTTAGATTAGAGAGTGGGGTGGAACATTAAGGAAGGAAAGTGAAAGAAGGAGAACAACCAGATTTCTGTCTATAGATCAGGTCAGAGGTCATTTAACTCCAGACCTGCTTGGACATACTCAAAGGCAGCTCTCAAAGGTGGACAAAGGGGCAGCTTATAGATCAGACCAGAGGTCATTTAACTCCAGATCTGCTTTAGCAACTCCCAGGGGAAAACAGAGATAGGATAAACAAAGGGATCTTAGAGGGGCAAGCTGGTCGCGCAAGGATCCTAGTGGACAGGGCTAACACTTATCCCCAGTGTTCCCAAACCTTCCAGCTTAAACCCAACAAGAACTTCTAAGAACTAACTCAACCAATTCATACATCAGCCAGCAGGCAATAACATCCGCTGCGCTGGTTAAATCGACTGAAACCAGCTCTTAGATAGCACATAGAGCAGAAAACATAAAGGTAGGGAGAGCAGACAGCATAGGGCACCTAACAAGGGTGAATCCTATACCATTATTCTGATGCCTACCAGAAGAACATGAAACAATATGAAAATGTAAATAACAGAGTTAAGAAACACATCACCAATAGTAATAGACCAGGATCCTGTGAAATGTGCTTTGATTAATTGATGCAAAACCAGTCATGTACAATATGGCTCAATGGGTGACTATATATTCAACTCTCCTCGGCCTATCACATACCTCACATACAAAATACTCTGCAACTTCCTCCCAAGACTGTTCTAACAGTCAAACTGAATCCCTCTAACAGCAGATGCCCAGCAAGGCAACAACAACCTTTACAATTCGTTCTCAGGGATATTTTATAGGAGAAGAGAGGAAATAGAGGTAGATGAACAATTGAATGAGACTCATTAAGATAGTAAGGCAGAAGTGTTCACGCCCATACCACTCAATGACTTCCTGCATCGCTGTGGTACTCTATAATCTGGTTCGGGGATCTCTGTCGGTCGGGCTTGACCTCCTGATATTTTTGAGTCCCTGTGTGGTGCTTGAGCTCAGGCTTCGCCACTCTAAATAAAAATGCGAGGCGAAATATCGTACATGGCGTCTCCATTCCTCCATTATTACGGCTCAGACAGGGCAATCTGTCAAACAGAGGAGTAGGATGGAGGTCGTTGTGGAAGTCGTACTTCAGAGTAAACGCTCGCTATTAGGTGGCGTAGCTTATGACTCACAAAGCTTCTTCTGCCTTCAAACAGTGCCTTAATTCTTTGAGTGCGGGATTAGAGCTTCAAATATCCAATTACAGGCCCAAATCCCTTCTAATCCAGTCTCTGCTGCTTTGCTGGCCGGCGGTAATGGCCTCTTTGTGTTGCCTGCACTGTACAATAAACATATTATCAACCGGGCAGTGGTGGAGAAATGCGGTGGAGGTGGAGGAATGGTGGCGGAAGAGTGGAAGGACAGTGGAAAGGATGCAAAGCGGCGGAGAAATGATTAACAGTAATAAAACCCAAAAATTAACTTTGAAGATAAATATAATAAGGTGAAACAGTTTAGCTGAGCTATGGATGGACCAATGGAGCATGCGTAGAAGATGAAATGAAACCCATGATCCTGGGAGGAGATCGATTGCGAGATGAAATCTACAAAAATTAATTGAGGCTCTGAGCTTCCAAGATCGCACACAAGACAAAGAAACTCCGATTATGACAGAGATGTCATGATCAAACACTAACCGGGCCGGATCTGGGATCGATCGACGGCCCACATCTAATCTGGAGGGGAGATGGAGAGAGGCAAATGGAGACAAAAACGACAAGGACAATCACAGCTGTTGATCGCTGGAGAACGGACGTTCACGCGACAACCTGGAGACGGAGGGAAGGACTTGCAATTGACGATCGGGAAGGGGTCTGCGATTGAGCGTTGACCGTCGATCGCGGGAGAATGGATGGCAGAGATTTAATCGGAGCATTAGAAGAAGGACTTGCGATCAGCGATCGACGGTAAAGCATTGAGCTGCCATCGGATCGTATGTGAAGGATGGACGGTCAGATTGAATCGAGCGTCGAGAAGGACTTGTGATCGCCGACGCAAGCGGGTGCGACAGTTACTGGCTGATTCGGCAGATCAACGGGGAAGTGGATGGGGGCTGAGAGATGGGGATGAAGCATGACGGGCGAAGTTGGTGCTATTGAGCGCAGATCAGATTCAAGCAGAAACGACTGGTGGAGTATTTAATCGTATGGGCGTTGGTGATCGGAGACTTGTGACGGATGCCGCGATGACCACGATTCTAGATATCACACGATTAACGAAAGATCGCACCTGAGTGGTGTACATGAGTGTTGCGATTATGATTGGGAGGAGGCTGACAGAAGACGCTCGCCAGATCTAAGCGATCAATCCGCTCAGATCGAGCGACTTAACATTATAAACGACGATCGGCTTTCCACTGGTAATAAAGGATTTTGCTTCCCACGATGTTCACCATATTAGCGCCTGGGACTTAAGCGCTTGGTCCCGGGGCACAGGCATGTGTGGGAAGTGGTTAAGGGGCTGGCGGGAAAGGGGCTAGGCCTTATTACATGGTCGGAAAGTGGGTTTTAGCCCATTTTGATGGATTTTGAAGGTTGGGGAAGGGGAACGATGGAGGAAGAAAAGGGGAAAAAGGGAAAACAAAGGGTAAGGGAAGAAATTAAAGGGATTTTGGGAGGATTTGAGGGGTAAATGGGGAAAGGAGGGGGAATAAAGGGGAGAGAAAACAAAGGCTTTGGGGGATGAAATAAGAGGGAAAGAGGGGGCCTTTGGGCATTTCTTCACATAACAGAGAGGCTTTAAAAGGGGAATCAGCAGAGGGGATTTGATCAAAGGATAAAAGGCACATAGAGGCTTCAAGGAGACTGTGTTTTTAGGGGAAAAGCATTCCTTGAAGACTCAACAACAAATTAGCCCCCTATTTGCTTGTCAAAAATTTCATAGGGGGGCTAACCCATACCAAATATTGGCCGAATGGTTTACTAAATATTTACTTGCCAATATTATACAGGATGTCTCTAAAGGAGGTGTTGTAATGGAAGAGAAGGTAATTTATCGTGCCAAGTACCTAGACCTTATCTATACACAATCTACCACTTTGTATAAATAGATGGAAAATCTACCTCGCCCAATAATTTCAGGTCAACTGGATTCAACGCCTACAGGATCTCACACCACAGACGGTGTAATTGGTTTTGTCATCCAACATTCAAAGAGTACATCATATAAGAATAATTCTAAAAAAACTCAAACTTTGGCTATACAAGATTCACCTAGTGAAAACCTTTCTTCTAAAGTTAATTATAAAATTAATTCAGTAGAATCATCTATTCCCAAAAATCAACAACTCAGAGGTAAGAATAAGGGGAGAGGTAAACCAAATAAAAATCCCTCTCGAAAGGAGTAACCAATGAGAAATGAACTTTCTAAAGAGAAGAATAAATCTCGGTACCCTTGTCTAATCTGTAATTAATATCATTATACAAAGGACTGACCAAATCATGTATAGGTTAGTAAGTTTTTAAAAGGTTATCCCACACCTATTGTTTTGAAGGATGTTTTTCCTTTCCAGACATTTAAATGGTTACACAAAATTTGTCCTCATCCACATCAATAGATATCATGGTGACGACTTCACAAGTTTAGGTAGAAACAAGATCTAAATATTATGGATCCAAATATCCTGTAGTAAACATGAATGAATCTAGTCAATCTGGTCAACCTTCCACATGAGTTTCTTCTCCTTCTGAACCTTTATAGATTAAGAAACCAAACTATGAGATGGTGATCTGTCCACCTCCTAAAGGTGTTGTTTGAAAGTCAACTTTTAAGCCACATGCTAAAGCTACTTAGAATTACAACATTGTGGAAGACCTAGCAATGTCCCCTTTAGCAATGTTGTCTCTTGAAGTGTTGAAAATATGTCCAACACAAATTTAGTTACTATTGTCATCTATTGGAGAAATTTATCCTTGGGAATCTAATATTATAATCTTTGATCTTGAAATTCATATACCTAGAATCCTACATCAACTGGCATTTCAAATACTAGTTTTTGTTAAAGTTAAACCAGTTTTTTGTACAGTAATTGATGAAATATATTCTACGTGTCTTATGTTTATTTCCTATTGGAAATATTTGGGCTCTCCAACTATTAATGAATAACCTACCACTCGTAAAACCTTTGATTGGAGAGGTTTTCGAAAGACCTACCAATAGAATTATAAGTTAAAAAAATTGCCATCGAGGTAGATTTTTTTGATGGTCAACTCGATTACAATACATTACTGGCTCAAAGTTGGATCTATGTTATATTTTTAGTGGTCTCATCAATTTTCTGAATGATATTATTTCCCCGTCAAGAAATTTTTATCGCTCCACAGTTTCTCAAGGTTGAGAAAGGAGACTGAAGGAGGTAACATCAAACCAACTTTGGACTTGGTATCTATCCCTACCAAATAAGAGAGGTATATATCTACAATATCACAACCAATGAAGTGACTGGAGTGAAAAATAGATCTTAATCTAGATATTCAACTCACTAGGGTTTGATTTTAGGGTTTTTCTCGACAAGAGCTCTAAACTAGGAACTAGGTTAAATATTTCTAAGGGTCAGCTGCAGACATAACATGGGGAAAGATAGATGCAATAAATTGATTAAAAAGGTTTTTCATAGTAGTGGTGGTGAAGAATATGTAGCAGAGATTAAGTGAGCAAAAGCATGAATTCACTTATGAAGAAAAAAAACACTTAAATTCTTATCTGAACAAAAACATAGCATACATGTGATGATTTATGTTTTAAACCTTAGAAGATAAATCATAAGAAGCATGTAGATGGTAGCTAGATATATCTAATCATCAAGTATACATAAAACAATGGAAAAATAGAGCCACAAACCACAACACAAGAATCCCACGAAAATTGTTGCAATTGTCTGTTGTATTTCTGCGAAATAGGTAAGTACACTAGTCCAATTCTAAGTTACAAGTATCCAACCCTTCATTTGACTTCAATAAAACTACATATAGATGAAAAAACCACATTCCCCCTCTCAGGGGTTCAATCCATCATCATAGGAACTGTTTACAACAAAATATCTAACCATACCTAAAACTAGGAAGGTTAGAAACCAACTCCCTGTTTAGAATTAACTCACTTGGTTGACTTTAAGGCATATATTACCATGAAATTTACATAATATTGATCATTACCATCACTATGAAATATAATTACATCATGTAAACATTTTGGAGGAAAAACTACATCAAGATAAATTGACTTTGATTCAAAAAAACTAGAAATCTGGCTTTCCCACAGAAGTGAAGCATGGTAGACAGAAGCACATCATGGTCTAGCAGAAGCGCAGTGTGGTCCTTAAGGAGATTTTTGGGTGGATTTTGTGCATCTTCAATCTGAAATGATGGTTGGTAAAGAAAACCTAGGATGTTTATAATACCGTTGAACCTTTAAACCTGCAAAAATTCCACCTCCACGGCACCTAAACTTCCAATTTTCCAAGGCTACTCCAAAAGCAAAGTGTGGGGTCTAGAAAGGTGATAGAAACATGAAAAATGGCTTATTTTTTTACTTTTTCTCCAAAACTGTGGGCTGACATGAAAGAGAAAGTACACATCTATGATGTAGGGGTAAAGAGCTATCCACACAAGTAAGCCACTTGTCATTTGGATTCTCCAAGAACAAGCGCAACATGGCCACACTGCACTTCTCTGAATCAAATTTCTAGAATTAACAAACAAATTCAAAATGACCAAAACTTCTCAAAATTTTCCGCTTCTTTATTTTTTAATCATATTATAGAAAACTAGAGATGCATCAACAAGCAAATCTAAGTTATCTCTCTTCTTTAGTTTTATTAGGGTTTTATTAAGCCTTCTCTTCATATTCCTAACCCTAATTGTACAAATCAAGTTCCTGGTGTAATAATGTCTTTCCATGTGTCTTTGAAGGTTTATACCTTTTTTGGCCTTCTTTAGAAGCTTCTCCAGGTGTTAATTGATCACCCCAAACCAAAACTCTTTGTCCTCTTCAATCTCTACTCCTATAGTGTCATCTAGGTTTTGGTGTGCTTGAGGTTCATTTTCCCATCTTTCTTGTCTTGCTGTTGCTCTGGTCTTTGGCCTCCTTGGTTGCACCTGAACTTATTTTTCCTCAAGATGATCCACATCTATGATAACCTTTGCCTTATCCTTCTCTGCCACCAAATCTGCCTTGTTGGATGAGGGATGATCCCCTTTAGGTGTACTAAGAAACAATTGATTCACTTTGAGTTGTGTGTTCTCTTGCTGTAAAAAGGATACTATGAAGTTTGCCTTGGCAAGGTCATTTCTAAGCCCTCTATTTTTTTTCCTCTTTCTCTTTGATTATTTATTCAGCTGATTTTTCTTCATTTTTCTTTTCCAAGTCAACCATGTCAAAATTAGTGGGTCACTAGTTTTCATTATGCAATGGTGCATCATCTTCACCTCTTGATATATCTTGTCTCATAGTGCTAGGCTGAACTCTTTTTTCACTGATAGGGGAAAACACTAGTCTTTTACCTCTGCTATAAGTCTTTGTAATCTATGCCCTAGGTGTCATTTTCACCGATGGCCTACTTGATGAGACAACCTCCTGTGGCCTAGATGGTGCTTATGGAATGCTTTTACTACCAGTGTGACTAGTGGCAGGCATAAGAACAACTGATTGCATGAATGCCTCCCATGGTATATTAATCTTTGAAAGCCAATGAAGAACTATGATTTTTACCAAACCATGATGAAATAAAATTTCCTGGTGATCTCTCCCTTTTCTTTTCGGTTACTCAGCCATCTTAACCAAGCTCCTGAATAAGTAATGGTGTAGGTTTAAAAGTTTTATGGTAGTGAAATGCATCACCAACCTTATGTTATATTGATACAACCTAGAAAACATCCTTTCAAAAGTAAAATAATTCATTATCATCTTAATCAAAGGAGAATATATATCTATCAATTGTATGAAAGGAAATATATGAGTGAACATATTTGTAGTGTGGTTTCAAGAAAAATTTATAGTTTTCAATATCGAAATCCATCCCCTTAAACCACATTTATCCTTGGTTAGGGATACCTATAGCTGAAGCTATGACATCTGCTAATATTATGAATTCCATCCTTGCTATGGTGGTCTTATCCCTCTTGAAATTGGTAGGAAAAATATGAGTCAATTTATCATGGCAACCCACCTCTTGTATCTTCTCACAAAACCCTACGCAACCCACATATTCAAATCAATTCTTGATGAATGATGAGGCATTGATCTCCAAAATATGAGTTGCCTCATATCTGGATATATGCCCTCCATTTTTATACTTCTTCTTCTCATTTTCCATGGTTTAGTTTTCTTGATAAAACCCTAGTTGATAGGAGGGAAGGGTAGGTAGGATTGGGAAACATGGGAAAAGAGAAGCAAATTGTGGGAGGGAAATGAAGGGTAAGCAGAGTGAGATAATTAGTAGTAAAATTTTGGGAGATGTAGATGAGATTTAGGGACACATTGGAAGTAAAATTTTGCTAAATGGATGAGGGAAAGAAGGTAAAAATTCAAAAACACAGTCCTAACCTAGAAATTGGAAAAAACACAACATGGGATAAGTTTTTTTGACGAAAATGATGGAAATGCAAGAGATGAATATCGAAAATGGTTGGGGGAGGTGTATGAAGTATATACAAAGGTTTTAGGGAAGGGAAACTAGGTGTCTCTCACTGAATGGAAGCAAACACTAAGGAAACCCAAAAACACTATGAGAGTGATTTCACCATGTGATGAAGGAAATAACTGTATGAGAGCTGATAAGAGGCTACACTTACTTTCTTAGAGTGTCTTGAACCTACAAAATGTTGTTTGAACATTTTTGTTGTGCATTTAGCCTCCAAAAACCAAAAAAATAGTGTGCTAGGAAAAGTGTAGCATGCTTAGGAGGAAACACAGTGGGCTAGCTAGTTAGGGCTTGATTATGGAAAGATGAAGGATCTGAAGGTTGAGCTGAGTGTCAATGGTGTGTGAGAGCTCTAGGAAGATGGAATGATGTGTATGAATGCTTTGGATGGTCCTTTATAGCTTGTAAAGTGTAATATTCCCAAATTTTAACATCACATTTGGAATATTAGAGTCCTTGATCTTTTTAATAAATTAAGTAAATAAAAAGGTGGAGGGACCCACAAACCCCAAAGATGAATAAGATCCACTTTTATGTGTGTATGTGGAAATTTTTTATCCAGATCTAGAATCATGGAGTAGTGGAGCAACTCCATTAATGGAGATCATGTCTCATTTATGAGATAGATTATGGAGGGAGAAAAATTCAAAGAAGATCATGCATATTAAATATTAAGTAACATGGATCCTTGATAAGGTCAACTGAGATCATGATACATTCAAAGAAGATCATTCATGATATGATAGTGGAGGAAGTGGTGTAATTAATGCAGGCATGATGGAGAGGGTGATCACCATGTGAACATGATGGAGGGCATGGATCAACAACGCAGTCAAACATGGAGACTTTGTCCACATGTACAACACAATATTGCAGTGGGCCTAGTCTATGGAAGGCTCATGCATATAATGAAGGTGAAGGCACAATGGAAGGCATGATTTGGATTATACATTTCTTGATCTATTTAGATCTAGATTTGTCTTAGGACATTTCTATGCAAGCTTGGGCTATTTAGCAGAGCTTGCAGGGTGTTCTTGGGTGGGAATCCCACCTCTTTCTTTGACTGATCCATGAGGAAGAGGATTGTTCTTCATTCCATATTAGGAATTAGTGCCATCTTCAAGATTTTGTTTCTAGTATTAAGCTAGGAAACCGGTGGAGGATTCATCCTACCACTTTGTTCTTCATATTCAGTATTCCAGAGCATCAAATCTGTATCCAGCATTCAGGCCTTGGGGTTTTTCCTCCTTGTTGCAGCAATCCCTTAAAGGATTATGCAGTTCAATCTTGAAGATCTATTGGAGGAAGGAAGTTTCTAGTATTTCAGCTGGAAATCCTGTGAGGGATAACCTCCTCACATTGGATCTATTGTTTCCCTCACCTAGGAGCTGATTTGAAATATTTTCTAAGGGGAAGAGGAGCCTCCCTCTCTCACAGTGCAGTTTTCTAAAGCTGTTGTTCATTCTGCAGCTATTTTTAGTGGAGGATATTGGAGGAGCTAGATCTTGAGCTTTTAGCCCAAGGATCTAGTGAAGGGATCAACCCTTCTTGATTAGATCTGATTATACATCATTGCAAATATCATATTATTAGATATAGCTTCAGATCTGCATTCCCAGCAACATATTCATGGAGCCCTAGGGAAAAGGTTGTCTTAGAATTACAGATCTGAGAAATCCTTCCAGGGTTATCTTGGGAATCCATCAGAGAGCTCAGATCTACAATTTCAACATCATCGGAGCTCCCATTCTGCCTAGATCTGACTTTCTATCTTACAGGCAGTTGCAATCCCTACATCTGTAGCAGGGACAACAAAGTATACCTTCCAGCAGAGCAAACATTACACAGTCCCTCTTGGGATATGATTGCAGGGTCATTCTAGGATACTTTTGTGGCTTGAGTGTCTCATATTTTGAGCACTGTTGTATTTGCATTTTGCACCTCCAAATATTAATAAAATGGCTCAGCTATTTCTGCATATTCTGATGTTTATTTAGATCTGTTGTTTACTTAGTTGCAATCCTCATATTGTGTTTTATTATTGGATCTACAATCTTGGGATATCATAAGGTATTCCCAACCTTTTTGATTTTTCCTATTTTGGGATATTACAGTGGTATCAGAGCATGATCTTTGGCTCAGCTTGTGGACACTTCATCTTTTGCATTGAAAGAAGAACAGATAGATGAGACCTATCATGGAGGATGTAAAATATATCACTCATTTCTTTAGATCCATGCATGATCTCTCCAAGGAGGTCAATCAAATGAAGGAGGAAGAACAGAGAGAAGATCCAAGAAGAAGATCTAATGAGGAAAGCACTTCTTATCAGCAGAAAAGATCGGAGAATCCTATATCTCCTCATAGATCCACTATGCCCACTTTCTTTGGACAAGGTGAGAGGTATAGAAGTGAAGGAAGGAATGAACCTAAGACTCATGAGACTCTCAGTCTATATCTTGAAGAGTACAGAATGCAGTCTAGAGCTTTCAAGGAGAAGCTAACTCTCCAACAATTCTTCCAGATTAAAGAAGAAAGAGGATCCTATAGAAGCAATAGAAGAAAGAGGCATAATAGATTCTATTTGCCTACATTTGATGGATCTTCCTCAAGAAATGTAAAGGCTTGGAGGAGGGAGTTAGATTCATTTTTCGAGCTGCATCTGGTGGTTGAAGAAGAGGTTGTTCAAATTGTAGCACTTAATCTCTTAGCTGAAGTAGAAGATTGATGGTTTGGGCACATAGAGCATGCAAAAGTGACCAAGTATTCAGATTTCTTTCACAAGTTGAGGAAGGAGTTTGATGAGAAGAAGGTGAAGATGAGCCACAAAGAGAGATCTCCTAAGGAAACCAAGGAGGATTTCAATCTTGTCACTCTGGACAATAGGTCACTACTTTCACCACCTGCTGCAAAAGTACTTGTATCAGGAGAAGAGACACTTGCATCTTTGCAAGGTAGTCTTGAGCTCTTGACATATGGAGTCCCATGCATGGATCCAGAAATGAATGAGGAGGAGGAGGGAGATACTAGCGCTAGTACACTTGAAGAAAAGACGCCATCACTCTTACCAGCAGTTGGAGACACTATTGTCCTGGTTGGAGGAACTCTTGTGTTCTGTCAAGAGGTTCCCACATATCAGTTGATCCAAGGTATGCATAAAATTTCAGCACATATTGTTTCAAGATCAATGCATAACCAAGGGTTAGAACAAGATGTTGATTGGAAGTAGAGATATATCACAGCGCTTTCACTTGGTGGCTGTGACAAAGAAAGGACATCATCATTCTTGGAGCATTTAGAAGGTAGCCTCACTCATGAAGTAATGGAGGTTAAGATGACAAATGGTAGACATCTTGAGATGAGAAACCTTTTCTCCTGTCTATATGACCCTTCTCAATAAGCCTCTCACAGCTCAAAGAGGAACTTCTATCTGCAGCAGATCCAAAACTTCATTGGTTTTGGAAGGCCTTTGATGAAAGGAGATCTCATGAGAGGTGCACTTCAACATTTCATGGAGTGCAAAGTCCTTCAACAGTTTGGGGAGGATGGTATTCTACAAAGGGAGGAGACCATGATTATGCAGTACCTCATTCATCATCCACGTGGGAGTGAATGGGTAAGGATGATAAGCAAGGGGTTGCATGACCACTTGTAGACTTGTATGGGCCGACATGCTTGGTTACGTTGGTTTCGATTGGGAGTTTTCTATCACTCTCCAAAGGCTCCTATTTTTCTGATCCATGCCTTGAAAAACACATATGAAATAAAGAAGGAGGCATGGCTGTGCTGGCTGCTCTTGGGTGAGTATGGTTACTACTCAATAGCTCATAATTTTCTGATTCATGCTTGAACATCAAAGATAAAATGCAGCAAAGGAAGGCATGTTCATTTTGGTTGTGTTTAGGGGAGTTTGGCTTATCCATCTTACATGAAGGAGATGGAGGATGGAAACAAAATGTTGGAAATGTTGTCATTGATGGCAAAGGAGATGGCAAAGGAGGAACACCTGAGCAGCATAGCAGCAAGATGTAGAGAGGGTCGAGCAGTAGAGACAGGGCCATTTAAAGAAGCAGGGCAGCAAAAAGAGGTAGCAGAGGCAACATAGAAGGAACAAAGCCAGCAGGAGACATATGAGGTGATGCTGCAGAATAGTGAGGACAGTAGAAGAGGGCCATTTAATAGCAGAACTGGAGAGACAAAGCAATGAAGTTGAAAGGGCCTGAAGGAGTTTGATTGAACATGTTATGAAGGGTGGAATGCTGGGAGGTATTAAACATTTGATTGTGGAAAGGCCATCCCATTGAAGATCAGGCCAGAGACAGAGATTTTGTAAGTAAATTCATCTTTATGAAATAATTTTCTTTGAAATTTGATGCGAGATGTGTCCTGGTTGCTTTAGTCCTGTAAAAATATACTTGGTTCGAAAAGTACATACTATGCTCTGGACTAAGCTCTAAGGAGAGGAATCGATATTAATAAATTTCGATATTGTATCTGTTGATTAATCGGTTAGAAGAGAGGAGTGAGAGGTTATTCACACTGGAGGGATTGACAATCCTGCAGAAGAACTGGTATTAGTTCAATCCAAATCGAATACACAACCTCGGTTAAAGATTGGAACGAGGATACATTTGGACGTAGAGTCTGTGCAATGATGAAGTAGAAAGCGAGGCTAAAAGGAGCATGAACCCGTGGATAGTCAGAATGGTTACAAGTCGCAGAGGTATTAGACATCAAAGCAATGGAGAAAGTGGAAGAGGATCTTATTGAGCAGATCGGTTCTATGAATGGGTAGCAGAAGACAACAAGTAATATTTACAGAGATCAGTTGAGGTAGAGGTCGAGCAACAGAGGTATAGCAAAGGCAGAGCCGTTATCGCAGAAAGGCAGAGGCAGAGGCAGAGCCGTTATTCCGAGAATCACTACCCCAGCTGATAGATACACTAAAGTCTGAAGCGGAAAAGTATATATATATATATATATATATATGCACAAAGCACTATATACGAAGTACCATAAGGTGGGACCCCTCTACAAAAAATTTCGAGAATCGTTACCCAGGCTGGAGGATACATAAACAGTAAATTCCGAAAATCATTACCACAGCTGGAGTGTACAATAAAGGTGGAAGTGGAAAACCTATATATATATGCGCAGTGCATTACATACACAAGGGTCCAAAGCATATATATGTATACATATACGTTATATGTTGCACTTCATATTCAAAGGAACGAATCATACTATATACATATATGAAAGGCACCCTATTGTTTAGCCTTAATACAAACAAATTCGTATGAGACCCTCATCAATCGCATCAGAGTTAAAGCAGAGCATCGGAACATCTCAATGGAAGTTGCAATTGCGATTGAAACCTAGACCCGATGGGTCTATAAATTATGATCTTATAGATTTAAGTTCCGGTCCAATCGCATCGGCACATTTAAATGAACAATGGTCAATTGCATCGGAGAAAAGTTGACAGCGGAACATGTAAACAAAAGGTTGTGATTCTGACTGAGGTCCGGATCCGATGGGTTTATAAACCATGATTGATATATGGTTGAGTTCCGGTAAACAATGTTGCATCGCATCAGAAAAGGAGCAGAGCATCGGA
Organism: Pinus albicaulis; assembly: GCA_034641835.2. Lineage (NCBI taxonomy): Eukaryota > Viridiplantae > Streptophyta > Pinopsida > Pinales > Pinaceae > Pinus > Pinus albicaulis. The sequence goes on from CM076575.1 coordinate 697,083,791, forward strand.
ACTTGTTAACAAAAGTTCCAATTGCGATTGAGTTCCGGACCCGATTCATTATACACGGTGACTCATATATGTTTTAAGTCCTGCTTAAAGGTATGACATCGCATTGGAAAAATGGCGGAACATCGGAACATCCTATAGAAGGATGTGATTGTGATCAATTGCATCGGGAAAATTACAAAGGATGTAATATCAATCGAAATTCATTGGAGCAGGCTCATCGCATCAGGGAATAGAAAGAGTTCGGAAAGTGGGGCCCAACTTCTTATATATATATTGAAGTCTGCATTTTAACCAAAGTCGAGATTGAAAAAGCGTTGGTTAAATCAAAGTCAAAATTGATAAATAAAATTAAAGTGTCGTGGGTCAGATATGATATTTGGCGCAAGATAAAGTCTCGACATAGGTTAACATATGCAAAAAAACAAGTTATACTTCAAGTTCTAAACGCAAGCCGAACCCTGTATAAATGAAACTATTTGCTGAGCATATTATTGCTATATGCAAAGGATAAGCTTTGGGCTTATGATATATTGAGTTGTAATCCAAAGTTGAAATATTCATTTGATGGCTTATGAAGTGGGTTGGACTATGGTTTAACCATAGATTTGAAACAGGTAAAGTTTCCGTATATGAAAAGTGTGAACTAGGGATTGATTGTAAATCGAAGATGTCAAAAGATAAGCTACTGCATACACTTATTCAAATTTCCAGCGCAGGGAAATACAATGGAGAGACATTTTTATATGCGCCAGACTCTGATTTTATTTGGGGTAGTTAATTAGATTTCTAGATCAACAGTTATATATATACATCAGACACACAATCATAGTTACATATGTATGGCATATGGGCGTTACCCTGCAATAGTGAAAAAGAAAACAAATAGAGCCGAAAGGGACAAAGACACAGTCAAAGAAAAGACAAATGCGCAGTGAGCCAAGAGGCTGAATGATTGAGCTAGAGTTTTCATTGTAATTGAATGTAAATGATTTTAATTTATATTGTTGTGATGCATTGGCAAGTCTCCGGAAGAGAACAAATATCCCACTGTAATGTTAAATTGGTACCTACAGTTATATTTTTGAGTAAGCTGAAAAAAATGAGAAGGAAGAAGACTAAGGGGTATGACCATCTATTTCAAAATTCCTTGAGGAATACAGACAGTCATAAGAAAATATCTATAAGTAATATCACCTTAATATGCATAGAGAGTTAGATAGAGTGAGAATAGAGAATGCAGAGTTTTGAAAATTGAGGCAGAGAAGATAAGGAAGAGAGGAGCAGAAAGAGATGTTACAGAACAGAGTTGATCTCTGAGATAAATCAGCAAAATTTCTTTTGATAAATTGAGGAAGTTGGAGCTTCCCTATCAAGTTGAAGCTTGATAGCTGTCAGTTGTAGCTAACTGAGGTTGGAGCCTCCTGTAGGTTGGTGCCTGCAGAAAATTGAAGGAAGTTGGAGCTTCCTTGCAAGTTGTAGCTTGCAGAATTGAGGTTGGAGCCTCCTATAGGTTGGTGCCTGCAAAAAAACAGTGGTGAGAGGGAGTTGGAGCTTGCCTTTGCATCACAACAATAATAAGATGTGGTTTTCTCCCTTTATGGGTTTCCACTTATATCTTGTGTCTTTGTGCATGATATTTATGTATTGATCTGATATGTATTATCTGCTTAATACCTGTTGCTCTCATATTAGGTATGTTGTTTACATTATATTGTGCTTTAACAACTCATTCTAAGAATTCTCCATATACAATTCCTTACTGAAATGAAGGTGTAAAAAAGTGTTAATGAGAAAAGTTTTAAAGTCCATAGATATGTTAAATTAGTTCACACCCCCTCTTAGTTTAACTAAGGGTTCAACAATTGGTATCAAAGTCAGGTTCCTTTGGTGTAAGCTTAATAGCTTGAAGGAGATCTGGTTGAGTCATGGACTATCAAAATGTACCTGTGCTAAATACAACAAAATTTTCTGAATGGAGAGATAAGGTTAAAACAGGTTTAATGGCTGATGAACCTAAGGTATGGAAGCTTGTTTGTGATGGTTACTCCACAGACTCCCCCATAGTGAAAGAACAACAGAGGAATGCCAAGGAAAAATTTGTGATATATAATAGTCTTCGTAACAAGGACCTTGAGTTGATAATGGATTTAACCTCTGCAAAATAAATCTGGGACAAATTGCATTTCATGCATGGAATAGACACAAAGGACTGCATTGTCAAGAAGGAGAAGAGAATTAAGAAGAAGAAAAATTCATGTCAACAGGAAAATTTTCAATCAAATGAGGTACCTGCTAGTGTGAATGGTAGTAAGAACCATGAAGAAATTGCAGCTAAAGAAAAGGCCAAACTAGACACTGCCTTGACTGAAATAGAAAGACTAAAGAATGAAAACAAAGACCTTAAGACAGTGGTGAAAATTTGTGATGAGAAAGAGTATGAAGATAAGAAAGAGATTGTTGGCCTGAAGACACACCTTGAAGAAGCAAGGAAATAGAAGACACTGTGCTGCAACAAATGAAAGAGAAAAATATGGAATTTGAGAGACTGGAAGAAGAAGTAGCGAGCCTAAGAAAGAAATTAGAAAAATCCCAAAGATAATTATTAATGAATACTCCTCAAATGAAAAGCTCTGAACAACTGGACCAAATTCTAAATGCTCAAAGGTCTCCTTTCATAAAGGCTGGGATAGGATATGAAGGAGAAACCAGTAAGTCCAAGGAAGCAAATAACAAGAAAATCATCTTTGTAAAAGTTGTAAAGGACTGTGAAGCAGCTCAGCAGATTACTACAAAAATAGAAGCTAGCAAGAATAGGATTTGTGAAGAAACAAATAGAATCAAGGAGCAACATCGTAGGACAGATAATGAGAAGATGAAACAATCAGCTACTAAAGGCTCATATGCTCCTAAAGATAAAGTGAATAAATTTGGAAGTTGTCAAAGGAGGTTCTTCCCTCCTATGAAAAATAGCACATGTTTCTCTTGTCATAAACCAGGACATAATGCAACACAATGTAAGAGAAGGCCTATCAACTTCAACCAGCAAAAGATGTAGCAAAAGAGAAGACTACCTCAAGCAAGCAAATGGAAAGGACAATCTTCCACCAGGTACACAAATCATTTCCATGGCTACTGTTATGCATGCAATGAATTCGGACATAAATCTGTTGATTGTAAATTATGTTCAAAAAGGGGAATGAAATATTATACATCAACTCAAATATACTTTGATAAAATAAGATGTTATATATGCCTCAAGCTTGGCTACAAAGCAAAGGACTGTAAACTGCCATATATATTAAGGAACTCTAGACATATGATGGAAAAAAAGAAAATCAAACAAAACTATGAATCTAAAAGAAGAGAAGACATTATGATGAACCCCAATAAAGTATGGAAGGAAAAGAGAAAGGGGGAGCCTATTATCTCAATAACATAATAAATCTAGCATAGTCTCAGGGGTAGATGCTCTAGGAAACAAAGAAAATATCCAACCAGTGATAGATATGAAGCAGCATCTCAGGGGGAGAGAAGTTTATATATAATCCCCATGAAAGTAGTATAAGAAGAGGTCCTTGGAATGAAGACAACTATATGGATAGGAAGGGAAAGGAAAATTTTCTCCAACAGAAAACTATAGAGGAAGAAGAACACCTGAAGCACACAATAGCCAATAGGTTGATGGAAGGAGAGAAAGCAACAAGAAGCCTTGGGAGTAGAGATAACACCAGCCATGAACATGTAAGCCAAGGAAAAATCAGCACATTAAGTGATGATCACATTGTGCATCATACTGCTATAATTAACAAATGAATCACATTAAGAAGGATTAGTAAGAGAAGTTCCTATCATCATTATGTCAGAACAGTTGAAAGTGTATATAAAGCAGCAATTATTCTGGAGCAGTCCAAGAAAATAAAATGCAGTGACATTCTTTTAAACTAGAATGACAGAATAAGAAAATAGTTAAGATGTCAAGATCAAATTCAGGATATTGATGACTATTGGTGTGAAAAATGGAAAGATCAATAGTAGAATCTATGGGTTCATGTGAAAGTTAAAGTAAAATCTCTGCATGGTTTATCAAAGTAATATCAATTGGTGTTTAGGTACAAGTAGCATGTCAGTCAGTAGAATATCAAGTGTTATCATGGAGTAGCAGCAGTATGGTATAGGTCCTCAGGATCAAAGGATTATGGCAAGAATGCATCAAGGTAAAATTCCCAAGGTTATTTGAATTTAGCATGAAAAGGTCAATAGCAGTGCTAAAGGATCAGTATCTGATTTACACTTGAAGGATTATATTATGCAATGAAGAAGTATCTGTTCCTATATATATAATTTCATGCTCTCCTGAAGTTAGTACATATATCTTCAAGACCTCTTTCTGAAGATTGTTCACAAACTGGGTGAAGTCTATTGGCTGAAATATCAAGTAAACAACTTGAATATATTCTTGTGAAAGATCATCATGATAGAACAGTTAAAGCATCGAAAGTATGAAGGATGAGTTGTGATAGTTGAAGCTCAAAAATCTGTTATTGACAAGCAGACTTCAGCAGAAAGGAAGTGCCAGTATTTCATCATTCAAAGAGATAGTGATCCTTGTCATACATTCCCCCCCTTATTTTATAAAAAAATTGCAGGATTTAACAATTGATAAGTAAGACTGAACAATAGACTAAATGTATCTAGCCTCAAGGGTTTGGTTTGAAAATACATTGAACAAGTAGGAAAGTTATTTGGTCTTTCATAATGGAAGAAATTTCCTAATCTCACAATAAACTGTAGACTCTGGTTTGATTCATTGATTCACTTCAGCAACAAGGATATTTCAGGCATTAAGTTTAGCATCATCATCAACATTCTAGCACATATCATCATCAACAAGCAAGAAAAGTGAACCAAAGAAATAAAAGATGTATTGGCATCATTATCATAATTGAACAGGTGTGGTACTGCAGATGAGTATTGCAGGAGAAGACATATTCCATGTACAGTCTTCCTCAACAGAAATATATTAGCTCACTACATCAGAGAAAGAAAGAATGTATATTCAAGTTCAATAATCCTCAAAGTGTTCTCTCAACAAGTCTTGTACACCAGTCTGGAGCAGCAGGGTACAAATTCAGAAGAAGGTGGTCTAAAGACAAATTAGAGAGAGGAAATGAAAAGACATAATCTACACTGAGCAATGTGCAACCCTTTTCCATTGATTTCAAAGGGGGAGGAAAAGTAGCGAATAGAAGAAAGGGTCTTCTAAAAGAAGCTAGGTAGAGGAAGACTTGGAGGAAGCATTGGATTATTGGTGGATGTGTTTCTATCAATGCCAAAGGGGGAGACTGTTGGAAATGTTGTCATTGATGGCAAAGGAGATGGCAAAGGAGGAACACCTGAGCAGCATAGCAGCAAGATGTAGAGAGGGTCGAGCAGTAGATACAAGGCCATTTAAAGAAGCAAGGCAGCAAAAAGAGGTAGCAGAGGTAGCATAGAAGGAACAAAGGCAATAGGAGACAGATGAGGTGGTGCTGCAAAGTAGTGAGGATAGTAGAAGAGGGCCATTTAATAGCAGAACTGGAGAGACCGAGTAGTGAAGTTGAAAGGGCCTGAAGGAGTTTGATTGAACATGTTATGAAGAGTGGAAAGCTGGGAGGTATTAAAAATTTGATTGTGGAAAGGCCATCCCATTGAAGATCAGGCCAGAGACAGAGATTCTGTAGGTAAATTCATCTTTATGAAAGAATTTGCTTTAAAATTTGATGCAAGATGTGTCCTGGTTACTTTAGTCCTCTAAAAATATACTTGGTTCGACAAGTACATACTATGATCTGGACTAAGCTCGGAGGAGAGGAATCGATATTAATAAATGTCGATATTGTATCTGTTGATTAATCAGCTAGAAGAGAGGAGTGAGAGGTTATTCGCACTAGAGGGATTGAAAATCCTGCAGAAGAACTGGTATTAGTTCAATCCAAATCGAATACACGACCTCGGTTAAAGATTGGAACGAGGATACATTTGGACGCAGAGTCTGTGCAATGATGAAGTATAAAGCGAGGCTAAAAAAAACATGAACCCATGGACAGTCAGAATGGTTACAATTCGCAGAGGTATTAGACTTCAAAGCAATGGAGAAAGTGGAAGAGGATCATATTGAGCAGATCGGTTCTATGAATGGGTAGAAGAAGACAGCAGGTAATATTTACAGAGAGCAGGTAATATTTATAGAGAGTAGTTGAGGTAGAGGTCGAGCAGTAGAGGTACAGCGAAGGTAGATCCGTTATCGCAGAAAGGCAGAGGCAGAGGCAGAGCCGTTATTCCGAGAATCACTACCCCAGCTGATAGATACACTAAAGTCTGAAGCGGAAAAGTATATATATATATATATGCAAAGCACTATATACGAAGTACCATAAGGTGGGAACCCTCTACAGAAAATTCCAAGAATCGTTACCCACGCTGGAGGATACATAAACAGTAAATTCCGAAAATCATTACCATAGTTGGAGGATACAATAAAGGCGGAAGCGGAAAACCTATATATATATACGCGCAGTGCATTACATACACAAGGGTCCAAAGCATATATATATATACATATACGTTATATGTGGCGCTTCATATTCAAAGGAACAAATCATACTATACACATATATGAAAGGCGCGCTATTGTTCGGCCTTAATACAAACAAAGTCGTATACGGTGGGACCCTCATCAATCGCATCGGCACATTTAAATGAACAGTGGTCAATCACATCGGAGAAAAGTTGACAGCGGAACATGTAAACAAAAGGTTGCGATTGCGATTGAAGTCCGGACCCAATGGGTTTATAAACCATGATTAATATATGGTTGAGTTCCGATAAACAGTGTTGCATCGCATCGGAAAAGGAGCAGAGCATCGGAACTTGTTAACAAAAGTTCTGATTGCGATTGAGTTCTGGACCGGATTCATTATACACGGTGACTCATATATGTTTGAAGTCTGGCTTAAAGGTATGCCATCGCATCGGAAAAATGGCGGAACATCGGAACATCCTATAGAAGGATGTGATTGCGATCAATCGCATCGGGAAAATTACAAAGGGTGTAATATCAATCAAAATTCATTGGAGGAGGCTCATCGCATCGGGGAATAGAAAGATTTCGGCAAGTGGGGCCCAAATTCTTATATATATATTGAAGTCTGCATTTTAACCAAAGTCACGATTGAAAAAGCGTTGGTTAAATCAAAGTCGAAATTGATAAATAAAATTAAAGTGTCGTGGGTCAGATATGATATTTGGCACAAGATAAAGTCTTGACATAGGTTAACATATGCGGAAAAACGAGTTATACTTCAAGTTCTAAACGCAAGCCGAACCTTTTATAAATGAAACTGTTTGCTGAGCATATTATTGTTATATGCAAAGGATAAGCTTTGGGCTTATGATATATTGAATTGTAATCCAAAGTTGAAATATTCATTTGATGGCTTATGAAGTGGGCTGGACTATGGTTTAACCATAGATTTGAAACATGTAAAGTTTCTGTATATGAAAAGTGTGAACTGGGGATTGATTGTAAATCAAAGATGTCAAAAGATAAGCTACCGAATACACTTATTCAAATTTCCAGTGCAGGGAAAGAAAATGGAGAGATATTTTTATATGCGCCAGACTCTGATTTTATTTGGGGTAGTTAATTAGATTGCCAGATCAGCAGTTATATATATAAATCAGACACACAATCACAGTTACATATGTATGGCATATGGGCGTTACCCTGCGACAGTGAACAAGAAAACAAACAGAGCCGAAAGGGACAAAGACACAGTCAAAGAAAAGACAAATGCGCAGTGAGCCAAGAGGTTGAATGAGTGAGTTGGAGTTTTCATTGTAATTTAATGTAAATGATTTTAATTTATATTGTTGTGATGCATTGGCAAGTCTTCGAAAGAGAACAAATATCCCACTGTAATGTTAAATTGGTACCTACAGTTATATTTTTGAGTAAGCTGAAAAAAATGAGAAGGCAGAAGACTAAGGGGTATGACCATCTATTTCAAAATTCCTTGAGGAATACAGACAGTCATAAGAAAATCTCTATAAGTAATATCACCTTAATATGCATAGAGAGTTAGAGAGAGTGAGAATAGAGAATGCAGAGTTTTGAAAATTGAGGCAGAGAAGATAAGGAAGAGAGGAGCAGAAAGAGATGCTACAGAACATAGCTGATATCTGAGATAAATCAGGAAACATTTCTTTTGATAAATTGAGGAAGTTGGAGCTTCCCTATCAAGTTGAAGCTTGATAGCTTTCAGTTGTAGCTGACTGAGGTTGGAGCCTCCCGTAGGTTGGTGCCTGCAGAAAATCGAAGGAAGTTGGAGCTTCCTTGCAAGTTGTAGCTTGCAGAATTGAGGTTGGAGCCTCTTGTAGGTTGGTGCCTGCAGAAAAACGGTGATGAGAGGGAGTTGGAGCTTGCCTTTGCATCACAACAATAATAAGATGTGGTTTTATCCCTTTATGGGTTTCCACTTATATCTTGTGTCTATGTGCATGATGTTTATGTGTTGATCTGGTTTATATCATCTACTTAATACTTGTTGTTCTCATATTAAGTCTACTATTACATTATATTAATTCTTGCTGCTCACATTCTAAGATTACTCACATGTTAATTTGAACATGAAATGAAGGTGTAAACAAGTATTAATGAAAAAGTTTTAAAATTCCATGAATGTGTTAAACAGATTCACCCCCCCCCTCTCAGTTTAACTAAGGGTTCAACACAAAGGGCCTTACTCCAGTGGTTGTTTTTAGGAGAATATGGTTTGACACCTTTGTCTACCCATGTTACTTCTTCCCTTCTTCTTTTTCCTAACTTTGGAATGATGAAGTTTGGATCCAATAAGGCCAACAGGGTTAAGAATGAGAGCATAACAATGCTCAATCAAATTCATGAAACATGGGATGCAGGAATGTACTGTATGATGAAGATTTTCCTTTGTGGAAAGAGCTACTTTATTTTATGTCTCTCATGTACTTATGATGATGTTGGATATCATATGATTGTCACTTTGTGCTTCATGGTGAGAGGAGGACATCTAACCATGTAGTTGGGAGTCATCTCATATATTTCTGAAAGACAACTATGGAACCAAACATGCATAATATATTGTAGCAAATGAAATAAGACTTCCTTATGTTGATGCCATTTGGAGGGGAATAAATGGCTGATGCATCTACCTTTTGAGTTGCTTGAGGACAAGCAACATTTTTCCGGGGGGGGACTGTAATATTCCCAAATTTGAACATCACATTTGGAATATTAGAGTCCTTGATATTTTTAATAAATTAAGTAAATAAAAGGGTGGAGGGACCCACAAACCCCAAATATGAATAAGATCCACTTTTATGCGTGTATGTGGACATTTTTTATCTAGATCTAGAATCATGTAGTGGAGCAACTCCATTAATGGAGATCATGTCTCATTTATGAGATAGATTATGGAGGGAGAAACAGTCAAAGAAGATCATGTATATTAAATATTAAATCGCATGGATCTTTGATAAGGTCAACTGAGATCATGATACATTCAAAGAAGATAATTCATGATAAGATAGTGGAGGAAGTGGCGCAATTAATGCATGCATGATGGAGAGGGTGATCACCATGTGAACATGATGGAGGGCATGGATCAACAGTGTAGTCAAACATGGAAACTTTGTCCACATGTACAACGCAATATTGGAGTGGGCCTAGCCTATGGAAGGCTCATGCATAAAATGAAGGTGAAGGCACAATGGAAGGCATGATTTGGATTATGCATTTCTTGATCTTTTTAGATCTAGATTTGTCTTAGGACATTTCTATGCAAGCTTGGGTTGTTTAACAGAGCTTACATGGTGTTCTCGGGCGTGAATCCCACCTCTTTCTTTGTGTGATCTCTAAGGAAGAGAATTTTTCTTCATTCCATATCAGGCATTGGTGCCATCTTCAGGAGGTTATTTCTAGTATTCAGCTAGGAAAATGGTGGAGGATTCATCCTACCACTTTGTTCTTCATATTCAGTCTTCCAGAGCATCAGATCGGTATCTGGCATTAAGGCCTTGGGGTTTTGCCTCCTTGTTGCAACAGTCCCTTCAAGGATTGCGTAGTTCGGTCTTGAAGATCTATTGGAGGAGTGAAGTTTCCCGTATTTCAGCTGGAAATCCTGTGAGGGATAACCTCCTCACATTGGATCTATTGTTGCCCTCACCCAGCAACTAATTTCACATATTTTCTAAGGGGAAGAGGAGCCTCCCTCTCTCACAACACAGTTTTATGAAGCTGTTGTTCATTCTGCAGCTATTTTCAATGGAGGAGATTGGAGGAGCTAGATCTTGAGATTTTAGCCCAAGGATCTAGTGAAGGGATCAACCCTTCTTGCTTAGATCTGATTGTACATCATTGCAGCTATCATATTATCAAATCTAGCTTTAGTTTAGCATTCCCAGTAGAATATTCATGGATCCCTAGGGAAAAGGTTGTCTTGGGCTTACATATTTGAGAAATATTTCTAGGCTTATCTTGGGAATCCATCATAGAGCCCAGATCTACAATTTCAGCATCATCGGAGCCCCCATTCTACCTAGATCTGACTTTCTATCTTACAGGCAGTTATAGTCCCTACATTTGTAGCAGGGACGGCGCAATATACCTTCCAGCAGAGAATCAGTTACACAGTTCCTCTTGGGATATGATTGCAAGGTCATTCTAGGTTACTTTTGTGGCTTAAGTGTCTCATATTTTGAGCACTGTTGTATTTGTATTTTACACCTCCAAACATTAATAAAATGGCTCAGCTATTTGTGCATATTCTGATGTGTATTTAGATCCATTTTTTACTTAGTTTCAGTCCTCATATTGTGTTTTAATATTTCTAGATATACAATCTTGGGATATCATAAGATATTCCCAACCTTGTTGATTTTCCCTATTTTGGGATATTACATCAAGTTGATTTTTTCTTTGGTAGTGGTATGACATTACATGTGATTTTTGAGAAATGATATGATGAGATAGCATACTGAAACTTATAAATTTATTATGCAAGGTTTCATCTCCATTAGTGATTAAATGTACCTTTGAAATATTTTTAAACAAGTTTCCCTAATTTCTAACTCCCTTGATGGTGACTAAGGTGATGACATGGCTCCATACATGACTTATGATGACCTGACCTAATGATGACACCAAATACACATGTGAAACCATGATTTGAAACTTTGAACCTGATTATAATTTGATGACCAAGACATTATTTTGATGCCCTATCACAAGGAGTGATGAGAGGACCATGATAGCATTTTATGACCTTGAAATGGAGGGAGAAGTAAAAATACCTAGATGGCTCGTTTTCCTTGTAGACACCTGTAGCATAGAGTTTCACAAAATAGCTGCGGAAAGTTGCAGCAGCTGTGGAAAGTGGCAAGATTCCGCAGCTGAATGAACAAAATCTAAATCAAATAGCAAACACAAAAATATAATTAAAAACCATGTTAGATGCTCTTTTGCACATGATATTGACAACTTGGGAGGTTCATGTGAGTGAAAAAGGTATAGAAAAGTGTATGGAAAAGATGCAGATTTGAGACTCAACAGTGGTTTGGCCTTAGATTTGGGATATTACAATGGTATCAGAGCATGATCTTTGGCTCAACTTGTGGACATTTCATCTTTTTACATTGAAAGAAGAATAGATAGATGAGATCTATCATGGGGGATGTGAGATCTGTCACTCCTTTCTTTAGATCCATGCAAGATCTCTCCAAGGAGGAAAAAGACAGAGAAGATCCAAGAAGAACATCTGATGAGGAAAGCACTTCCTATCAGCAGCAAAGAAGACTGGAGAATCCTAGATCTCCTCATAGATCCACTATGCCCACTTTCTTTGAAGAAGGTAAGAGGTATAGAAGTGAAGAAAGGCATGAACCTGAGACTCATGAGACTCTCAGTCGATATCTTGAAGAGTACAAAGCACAGTCTAGAGCTTTCAAGGAGAAGCTAACTCTCCAACAATTCTTCCAGATTAGAGGAGAAAGAGGATCCTATAGCCGTAATAGAAGGAAGAGGCATAATAGATTCTATTTGCCTACATTTGATGGATATTCATCAAGCGATGTCAAGGCTTGGAGGAGGGAGTTAGATTCATTTTTCAAGCTACATCCTATGGTTTAAGACGAGGTTGTCCAAATTGCAGCACTTCATCTCTTAGATGAAGCAGAATATTGGTGGTTTGGGCACATAGAGCATGCAAAGGTGACCAAGTATTCAGATTTCTTTCACAAGTTGGGGAAGAAGTTTGATGTGGAGAAGATAGAGTTGTGCTACAAAGGGGCATCTCCCAAGGAAACCAAGGAGAATGTCAATCTTGTCACTCTGGACAAGAGGTCACTACTTTCACTACCTGTTGTAGAAATACTTGTATATGGAGAAGAGACACTTGCATCTTTGCAAGACAGTCTTGAGCTCTTGACATATGAAGTCCTATGCATGGATCAGGAGGTGCATGAGGAAGAGGAGGAGGATACCAGCGCTGGTACACTTGAAGAAAAGAGCCCATCACTCTTACCAGCAATTGGAGGTACTATTTTCCTGGTTGGAGGAACTCTTGTGTTTTGTCAAGAGGTTCTCACATATCAGTTGATCCAAGGTATGCATAAAATTTCAGCACATATTGTTTCAATATCAATGCATGACCAAGGATTAGAACAAGATGTTGATTTGAAGCAGAAACATATCACAGCGCAGAGGACCCTTGTTCTAATCAAGGAGGAAACTGAAAAATATCCCTGTTCATCATTGTTGAGCTGCATTCAAACCCTTGAGTTGAGATGTAGAGTTTCAGAAAATGGGATTAGTATTATCCTATGTACAATGGCTGATTATGAGATCAGTATTGTGCCTTACATGGAGACAGCATATGTATTACCCTGTAGATCTACATCGTTGTCACTTAGTAGCTGTGACAAATAAAGGGCTTCATCATTCTTAGAGCATTCTGGAGGTAGCTTCACTCATGAAGCAATGGAAGCAAAGATGATAAATGGTAGACATCTTGAAATGAGAAACCTTTCCTCCCTTCTAGATGACCCTTTCTCAATGAGCCTCTCATTGCTCAAAGAGAAAATTCTACTTGCATTAAATCCAAAACTTCTTTGGTTTTGGAGGGCCTTTGATGGAGAGAGAATCTCATTAAGAGATCTCATTAGAGATGCATTCCAACATTTCATGAAATGCAAAATTCTTCAACAGTTTGGGAAGGATGGTGTTCTACAAAGGGAGGATGCCATGATTATGCAGTACCTCATTCATCATCCCCATGGGAGTGAAAGGGGTAAGGATGATAAGAAAGGGGTTGCAAAGCCACTTGCAGATTTGTATGGGCCAGCATGCTTGGTTATGTTGGTTGCCATTGGGAGATTCCTGACGCTCTCCAAAGGCACCTATTTTTCTGATCCATGCCTTGAAAAACATGTATGAAATGAAGAAGGAGGCATCACTGCTCTTGGGTGAGTATGGATACCACCCAATAGCTCATCATTTTCTGAATCATGCCTTGCTTTCCAATGATAAAATGCAGCAAGGGAAGGCATGTTCATTTTAGTTTCACTTCAGAGAGTTTGGCCACCACATGACATCTCCTATGTCTATGTGTTTTGTATTGTGTAAAACTTGGCATAATGATCTCATGATGTGCATTGATGATGTTTCTTTGTATGGGGCTGATATGACATCTCATATGTCCATTAGTATGCTTTTGTTTCATGATGCACATGAGGAGGAGAGAAAACAGCAAGATCTCTTGTTGCTTGGATTAATTTTGGGGGAGTTTGGCTTGTCCATCTTACATGGAGGAGATGGAGGATGGCAGCAAAGGGCCTTACTCAAGTGGTTATTGTTAGGAGAATATGGTTTGACATCTTTGTCTACCCATATTACTTCTTCCCTTCTTCTTTTTCATAACCTTGGAATGATGAAGTTTGGATCCAAATGGGGTGAAGATGTGTATTATGTGATGGAGATTTTCCTTTGTGAAGAGAACCACCTTCTTGTATGCACCTCATGTATTGATGATGATGTTGGAAATCATATGGTTGTCACTTGGTACTTCATGATGGAAGGAGGACATCTAACCAAACAGTTGGAGGTCATTATTTATGATTTTAAAAGACAACTTTGGAACCAAACATGCATAATCTATTGCAGCAAATGGAGGAAGCCTTTCTTATGTGGATGCCATTTGGAGGGGAATAGATGGCTTTGCATCTACTGTTGGAGTTGCTTGAGGACAAGCAACATTTTTTCGGGGGGGACTGTAATATTCCCAAATTTTCACATCATATTTGGAATATTAGAGTCCTTGATTTTCTTAATGAATTAAGTAAATAAAATGGTGGAGGGACCCACAATCCTCAATAAGAATAAATATCCACTTTGTGTGTGTGAATGTGGATTAATCTAGACTAGATCTACAAAAAGAGGTAGTTGAGCAACTACTAATGTGAATGAGATTGGAGATCATGTCTCGTTTAATGAGAGAGATCATGGAGCGTTGATTTACTCAACTAAGATCTTGAAGATGTCAAACAAAGGATCATTGAGCATTAATGATCAAGTGGTGGAGGATCATGTGCAAATGAAGCACACATGATGGAAGAGGTGTACATTGCACCTAGACTGTTTGGTTGATTTGGTCAAACAACGTTGTCCCACTTGGAGGATCTTGTCCACATAAGACAACGCAGTTGAGATTAGGGCCAAGGCTTGGGATGGCTCAATCATTATAAAGGAGATGAAGGCAAAGGTGAAAGGTATCTTGGATTATTTTTATGTATGATATTTTAGATCTGGAAATTTCAAGTGGCATTCCACTGCATTCTTGGGTTGTTTAGCAGAGATTGCAGGTGTTGTTTAGCACAAGGTGTTCCCGTGCGGGAATCCCTCCTCTTTCTTTGAGTGATCTCTAAGGAAGAGGTTTTTACTTCATTATACCTCAGGCTTTAAGTTCCATTTCCTTTTTCTACTTTTGGCAGAACATTCATATTCAGAAATCTGCAGATTTCTGGAGATTAGTTTGGAAGGTGGAAGTTGTCTTCAGTACTTCAGCTGAAGAATAAGGTGAGGGATTTTTCCCATCACTTGGGCTTATAGATCAGCACTCCCAGAGCCACATTACAGATCTGGCATCAGGCCAAATGTTATTGACCTGCTAGCAGTAGTATTCTCTCCAAGAATAATGATGTCCATATTGTAGATCTGAAAGGAGGAAGGAAGTTGCTAGTACTTCAGCTAGCAATCCCATGGAGGATGATTCCTTCACATTTCCATCAGTCTCACCATCAGCCTAGAGCTTATTGCAGCATTATTCCACAGGCAGAAGGCCCCTCTTTCCCTCATAGTGCAATTTCAGTTGGCAGTTGTGTTGCAGCAGCTGAATTCATCATTGGAGGATTGAGAAGGTAGATCTAGAGATTCCAGCTCATAGATTTGATGAAGGGATCAACCCTTCAAGCATAGATATGATCTGAGCACACATTTCAGCCATCTATTCTTCAGATATAGCTTCAGATCTGTATTGCCCAGCATATCAAGGATCAAATACTAGGGAGGTGATTTTCCAAAGTTGCAGATCTGGAAAATCCTTTCTGTGTTATCTTGGGAATCCATCACATTGGCTAGATCTTGAATCTTGGCATCATCAGAGCTCTAGTTTTGAGTAGATCTGCATTTCTCTTTTTAGCCTGCAACTCCATGTTTATATTCTGCTGAAGAGACAGCACAGTATTTGCTGCAAAGTCTCAATAGTTACATTGTACCTGCTTCACACATGTTTTCAGGGTGATTCTAGCTCATCTTTTTGGCTAGATATAACTATATCTTGTACTTGTGTAACTAATTCATATTCACTATAATAAAATGGCTCAGCTCTTTCTGCATATTCTAATTTATACTTAGATTTATTTTTTATCTTGTTGCAAGTTCTTATATTGTGTGAAGTATTACTGCATTTTCCCTTTTGGGATATTACAGCAGATCATGAAGCTTCTATCATTCAAATGGATGATAATTTTTGTGATCAAGTTGTTTCTATTTTGATTGGCCCTTGATCTAACTATAGTTATATTAATCTTGATTCGGTGTATAAATGTGGTTTGAGTAAGGAAATGCATGCATAATCTTGGTTATTGTAGTTGGCCATAGGTACGAAGAAAAGAGTTCACCATTGGGTAAGAACTTGTGCATTTGAGTTAAATGGTATGCCTATAGGAATGCACTTGAACATATTGCCATTGGGTTCATACATCATGCTATTGGGTATGGATTGGTTATATATCCATAGGACAAAGGTAGATTTCTATGAAAAAGCTATTGAATGCTTGGATGACAATGGGGAACCAAGAGTCTTACAGGGAAAGAAGAAAGCCACATCAATTAAGATGGTGACAACCATGCAAGCCAAGCACAGTCATAGGACAAGGTGTGTGCTATTTGCAGTTCATATCTCTAGTGATAAAGGTAAGGCATTTGAGGATGTAGATGTGTTGAATAGGTATCTAGTTCTACAAAAAATTTAGGATGTGTTTCCAACAGATATTTCAGAGTTTCCACCACACAGGGAGGTAGAATTTTCTATTGAGTTGATGTCAGGGGCAACTCCAGCATCAAAGGCATTTTACAGGATGAGCACACCTGAGTTAGTAGAATTGAATTTGTAGCTGAAAGTTATGCTTGAAAAAGGGTACATTAGGCCAAGTGTATCACCATGGGGTTCCATGTAATATTCCAAATTAGGAAAAACTCATGAAGCATGCATTAAAAACGCATTTCCAGCAACATATGCAATAAAACAATGAAATGGAAACTTGGATCCCATAATTTAATCAATATGAAACCTAAATCCAAGAATAGAGCTGAAACAAATAAAAATATGTGGGTAAAACAGATCTCCTGCACCTAGGATTGCCAAAAAGTGCTAAAACCCCAAGATTGCAAAATACCGGAGTTGCTGCATAAGGGACTGCGCAGTCTAAGAGAGAGTTTACACTCAGAAAATAGGAGAAAAATATATCTACTTATATATTAATAAAATATGCATTAATAACTGAGATCTAGTATCCTTATACAAAATACAAGATAACCCGGCAAGGGTTTCTTGTGAAACACTCTGCATACAAAATGTGATATTCAGAAAATTACTGAATCATCACTGCAACATTGAAGCACATGAGTGTAGATGTCTTAAGGATGTCTGATCTGATGTAGATCCCTCGAGGGCTTCCTCCCATTAAAGGATGAACCTCTCAATCACAAGGAAACTCATCAACGGAGCCACCAAACCATGCACTGAGCACTGCCTCCAAAATAATGCATTCCCTAGCTGGAACAATGCTGGGAATGTATGGGAAATGTGTGTTCTGATATCACAGATCTGAACTAAGCTCTGGATCTCTCCAAACAGGTCCCTCAAGTGAAGTAAACCTTCCTCTAATGAGAAACTAGCTCAGAAACCGGGATTCCAATCCCTTCCACTGCTGCACCCAGAAACACTGCACAATCTCCAGCAAAAACTGCGCTGACGAAGTTGGTTGAAGCTTGGCCTGAAAACCTGATGTGGAATGATGAATAAAAACCCTCCCAATGAGGCTCCTTAAAGGAAAGAGGTGGGATTCCCCCTCGGGAACACCCAGTGCTAAACAGCACTGCAACCCTGCTAAGCAGCAAAGCAGCAACAAGTCTTGGCAGACAAGAATAAAAATCTAAAACATGAAGAATAATGCTTCCATACTCTTCCTTATATATAATATTAGTTTTCTTGCCCCTAGCCCCACTCAATTAGGTCATCTCTATCCAAAGATACATTTGCCTCCAAAACTGCGTTATTCCTCCTAGGATTCCTCCTCCTCCTCAACTGCGTTGTTGACTTAGTCAAAGCATCTTGATTTTATCCCTGTTCACACATGGAGGTGTTTTATTAAGCTAGAAGATTGTCCCCTTCACACTTTGAGTGTTTTTATTCCTCCTTAGGAGACTTATGATCTTTTCTACCCATTTATTTACCGGTTAAAGCTGCTACTAACTCTAATGTTCCATTTAGCTGTGAGGCTAAAATTTTGGAACATTATAGTCCTCCCCTCCAAAATATTTTCTTGACCTCAAGAAAATGTATAAGGAGAGAAAAATTTCTCCCCTCCTCCTCATGTGGCCTCCCATCAATAGCCTCCATCACTACATCAAGAGAATCTACAAATAAACTGTAATCCAATGTTTCCTCCCAAGGGTGCAAAACCAAATGGTCTACATCAATCAAAGGTGGAAAGTGTGAATGGAAACTTTCTTGCTGTCTCATGGCCTCCACAAAGTAGGAGTGATGATTATCATGGTGAATGAGTGCCTCCCTCACCCATGTTATCATCCAAATTAAGTGAGTCACCCTCCAACATGGTCACTCATAGAAAATCTCCTCCACCTTGTGCTCCGGAAATGTGGGTGGGCTGAATAAATGAACATGATAGGCAAGAGGGCCTATCCCATGCTGTCCTCCTCTCCACTGATGATAAGTGTAGAGGGTATGCTAATCTCGGGCTGCAACATGATTTCCCTCCAATGGCAAGAAGAAGATTGAGTATCCAAAGACTCTTCCTCCAAAGTCATGAGTCATGTCAACCCAAACCATTCCATACAAGATGAATGGCACATCATCACCACATGGCATCCAAATCAGAAAATGGCTGAAGGTTATGTGCAAGTTTGGATGATACATATGGTCTCTCTGGTGGATGCAGCGCAGTCCTTTCAACTGCTGATTCAGAGCATCAAGTGGCAAGTTGTCCTTCAAAGAATTTGCAGTTATGCATGTTAGCTCATCTACTATGAAGCAATAAGTTTCCATATATACCAGCTGTGTACAATCAAAGCAAAACAACACTTGCCCAAAGTCGTGTAGAGATGGGTTATTAATATTACAAGATTTGGCCCTAAAGTGACCATGAAACCCATAGATAATCTTGCTCTCATGTGGAGCAATGCACTGTTTACATATGGTGAGGAAATACAAGTACTCAATAAAGTAATCAACAAGCACATAAATTTATTTCTTACCGTGCATCATCTGTGAGCTGAAGGTGAGGTCCATGAGTGAGTCTTCCCATGAGAATCCCCTCATAAAAATCTGCAAGAGGAGAGGGTGCATACTCCCTTTGGAACACTCCATCGATAGATACATGCTCTCAAGTGACAGTGTTGTGGGCCTTAGGAACAAGGCTCTTGTCACTCCATGACTTCTCCCTTTGACATTCCACATGCCAAAGCTATCCACCATCATGCTGGTAAGTGAGAAGATCTTCTTCCGACATGGAAGTATCTCATGATCCTTCAATGCTGAAGGATAGCCTCCTTGCACCATGAATGTCCCTTCCTTCTCTTTAGAAATCTCATGAAAAGTATGGGAAGAATTTTGCCCATACTCTCCCAAGTGTAACCATAGCAACAACAAATTTTGTTGTTGCCTCATCTCTTCCTCATACAAGCCATGAAGTGAGATCATGATAGTCAACTTGTATGATGCCCCATATAAACAAGTCTTTTGCTGCTCTATCATATGGGTGCCATGCCATCCAATTGGCTTTTCTCTCCATACAAAACTTCCCTTGAGCAAAAAAATATCAGCAATACATGGAAGCAAGGTACAATAAAAACAAGTTGTCTCATGACAACCAGAGAGTGAATCATAGTTCCACTCATGGAACCAGTGCAGTGCATCCTTTGCCTGCATCAAGGTATGAAATAACATGTGCTTTACCAGCCACTTGCTTGCTGCCACAGTCATCTCATAAGATGAAATCATGAAGTTAAAATATGGTGTCAATGGTGTACACCAAGAAACATGTGGCTCCCCCCATAGACCATCAAAAGGATAGCCAAATTCAATGCTACAAGTAGCTGCAAGTACATCATCATACAATATGCAAGAAGAGATAATTCTTCTTGTTACATCATGCTGCTCAAACACAGAAAATAAGTACAATACAAAATGTGAAATTATACCTCCTCCATCATGTACTTGAGGTCTTGAGCTGAAATGGCTCAACTGGAAATTCTCCCTCACACCCAATGAGTAGGAAGGTGGCTGTGATATCCTCTCTATCACCATCCAGGCTATGCATCTCTCCATATGCTGAAATATGTCATGTTGAATGCCCTCCCAAGTGAACTCCTCCATCAGATGGAAATATGCATCAAAGTGCATAGAAGAGAAGTCCTCATGTGCTACATGTAGCAGCTTCTCCTTGAGACTAGAAGATCTAGTCAAGAAGATACTGCCATAGGAATAGATGACCACATCATCCACCATGTATCTTTCATCTCCATCCGGGTCATCAAGAATCATGCATGCACCAAGATCCTTGGAGTACTCTACCAAAAGTTGAGACCTCCAGTATGGATCAATCCTCCCAAGAGACAGCGCTGGTGATCTGGCATGTGAAGCTCTCCTCATGCTGTTGCCTGCTACTTTGACATCCCCCATGCCAAAGTCTTCCTCCAAACTCTTCACCTCTCCAAAATCCAAGAGTGGTGAACCCAAAGACAAGATATCTCTCATCAACTGTAGATCTGGTGGCCTCCCGAGTGGAATGCCTCCATGAAGTTAGACATCAATGTCAAGAGTAGACTGCACAAATGGTTGGGCAACCTTGCCCCTGCTTTTACAGCGCAAATCAGTCTGCCTCTTTCTTGCATTGGCTCTCTGAAATAGAGAAGGGTGTGTGCCTCTCATTAATTGGTTTTTCTATCCCTCCATACCTCCTCCTTCCAGCTGCAATGCTGCACAATCATGTTGCTCACTGATTGTGCTTGGACCTCCATGTATGAGATCCTGGTGAAATTCGTGAAAGAATAAAAGAATCCCTCCTATTGGAGCATGTGCTCCTCTTCCCTCTGCATGATGCACTGGATGTGCTCTAGATATGACAGCGTTGTTTCCCTCATCCTCATCAATGTGTATGGGAAACATCTCAATAGTTGGATCCTCCCGTGGAAAGGAGATCCCCATGCCTCTTGTTCAAGAATATGAACTGGAGGTCTTGCTTCCGGAAAAGTGTAATGCAATATTTCAGCCTCTCCCATGGTTCTTTGAAGTGGATTCTCCTCCATCACATGCAAGGGTTTTGTTCTCTCAAGTTTTCCTTGCTCATGTGTCTTAGGAAGTTTTTCACCAAACCTCCCCACCAATGTTTCTATGAATCTTGCATAAGAGGAAGTGTTTGCATTATTTAAAGAACAAGATTCAAAAATCCACCATGCATGAGCCTTACCTCTGAAATGCAGCGCTGCAACTCTGATGGCTTCATCTTCAGAAATATGGTGCAGCTGCAAATAGGAATCTAGCTCCTTCACCCAAGCTCTAGCTGAACATGTAGGTGATTCGGCAAAAGTAGATAGAAGAAATCTATCTGCATCCTGCTGCTTGTTCTTCTCCACCTGGATCTTGCAAAACTCCTGGAAGTCAATATGATCTCTAAACCTCTCAGTTTGAGATTCATACCCCTGCAACAAATCACTAAGATTTCTCCTCTTAGGCATTTTTCCTCCTCCCGTCCATCTCAAGATAGAACTGGGCACTTGACTGCACTGTGCATCATGGTGTGTAGCTGCATGCTCACACTCACCATGTGTAAATCTAGATTCTTCTCTAGATCCAAATTCCTTTGGAGATCCCAGCTCCAATCTCATTTTCTTCAACTCTCCTTGAAAGCTCTGCATAGATTTTGGAAGAAGCTTTGTAAGCTTGTCTTATTTTCTCCCTTCACATACTGAAGCTTTCTGGCTTCTGTCCATCTCTCCTTCCTCTGATAGCTGGATCTCATAGGCTGAGCCAAAGATCATGCTTTGATACCACTGTAATATTCCAAATTAGGAACAGTTCATGAATCATGCATTAAAAACGCATTTCCAGCAACATATGCAATAAAACAGTGAAATGGACACTTGGATCCCATAAGTTAATCAATATGCAACCTAAATCCAATAATAGAGCTGAAACAAATCAAACTAGGTGGGTTAAACAGATCTCCCACACCTGGGATTTCCAAAAAGTGCTAAAACCCCAAGACTGCAAAATACTGGAGTTGCTGCATAAGGGACTGTGCAGTCTAAGAGAGGTTTTGCACTCAGAAAATAGGAGAAAAAAATAACTACTCATATATTAATCAAATATGCATTAAGAACTGAGATCTAGTCTCCTTATACAAAATACAAGATAACCCGGTAAGGGTTTATTGTCAAACACTCTACATACAAAATGTGATATTCAGAAAATTAATGAATCATCACTGAAACACTGAAGCACATGAGTGTAGAAGGCTGAAGGATGTCTAATCTGATGTAGATCCCTCAAGGGCTTCCTCCCATGAAAGGATGAACCTCTCAATCACAAGGAAACTCAACAACGGAGCCACCAAACCATGCATTGAGCACTGCCTCCAAAATAACGCATTCCCTAGCTAGAAAAGCGCTGGGAATGTATGGGAAATGTGTGGTTTGATACCAAAGATCTGAAATAAGCTCTGGATCTCTCCAAAAAGGTCCCTCAAGTGAATGAAACCTTCCTCTAATGAGAAACTAGCTCAGAAACCGGGATTACAATCCCTTCCACTGCTACACCCAGCAACACTGCACAATCTCCGGCAAAAACTGCGCTGATGAAGCTGGCTGAAGCTTGGACTGAAAACCTGATGTGGAATGATGAATGCAAACCCTCCCAATGAGGCTTCTCAAAGGAAAGAGGTGGGATTCCTGCTCAGGAACACCCAGTGCTAAACAACACTGCAACCCTGCTAAGCAGCAAAGCAGCAACAAGTCTTAGCAGACAAGAATAACAATCTAAAAGATGAAGAATAATGCTGCCATCCTCTTCCTTATATAGAATATGAGTTTTCTTGCCGCTGTCCCCATTCAATTAGGTCATCTCTATCCAAAGATACATCTCCCTCCAAAACTGCGTTATTCCTCCTAGGATTCCTCCTCCTCCTCAACTGCGTTGTTGACTTAGTCAAAGCAGCTTGATTTTATCCCTGTTCACACATGGAGGTGTTTTATTAAGCTAGAAGAGTGTCCTCTTTCACACTTGGAGTGTTTTTATTCCTCCTTGGGAGACTTATGAGCTTTTATACCCATTTATTTATCGGTTAGAGCTGCTGCTAACTCTAATGTTCCATTTAGCTGTGAGGCTAAAAATTTGGAACATTACATTCCAATGGTGTTGTTCGTGAAGAATAAAGATGGCAATCTCAGATTGTGCATTGACTACGGGAAACTGAACAAAGTGACCATCAAGAACAGGTAGCCATTACTGAGGATTTATGATTTGTTCGATCAACTGAAGGGAGAAATAATATTCTCTAATATTGACTTGAGATCAGGATATCATCAAGCACGTATCAAAGAGTAGGACACCTACAAGACCACATTTAGGACCAGGTATTGACATTATGAGTTTTTTGTAGTTCCATTTCGTTTGAATAATGCCCTAGCTACATTTATGTGTTTGATGAATAGTGTGTTGTGTCCTTATTTAGACAAGTTTTTTTTATTGTGTTTATTGATGAAATATTGGTATATTCTAAAAATGAGTAAGAGCATGCTGAGCATTTCGCAGCAATGTTGAGGTTGTTGAGAGAGCATCATTCGTATGCTAAGCTCAATAAATGCAGTTTCTTCCAGACTGAAGTACATTACTTGGGACATGTTTTCTTCAAGGAGGGAATTGCAGTAGATCCAAAAAAGATAAGGGCCATTATGGAGTGGGTAGCTCCTAAGAATGTAGATGAGGTGAGATCATTCATGGGATTGGCAGGTTATTATAGGAGGTTTATCGGGAACTTCTCATAGATTTCTTATCCTATTACATCATTATAGAGGAAAGGTAAGAATTTTGATTGTGCAGAGGAGCATGAAGCCAGTTTTGAGCAACTTAAGCAGTTGTTGACGCATGCTCCAGTATTAAACATTACAGATTCGAACAAGGAATTTGTAGTTTGTACAGATGCTTGTAAGAGAGGAATTGGTGGAGTCCTTATTCGGGATGGACAGGTGGTATGCTATAAGTCATGAAAACTGAATGAGAATGAGAAGAACTACCTGACACATGATATTGAGCTAGCAATGATCATACATGCACTAAAGATGTGGAGGCACTATTTTCTTGGAATGAGGTTTGTATTGATGGGTGATCACATTGAGTTGAGTTACTTTTTTTAACAGCCAAATCTAAATGCCAGGTAGCCTAGATGGTTGGCCATGATTAGTTATTTTGACTTCAAGATTAGGTACATCAAGGGAAAGGAGAACAGGGTCGCAGATGCTCTTAGTAGGCGGCTACAGGTAAACCACATAGCAACTATGAGCTCCTATGGGATAGACTTACAAGATAGGATCTTGAAGGCAGGATAACAAGATCACAAGTATATGGATATTGTGCACATGTTGCAGTGTAGTATAGGTACATGTACTGGCACAAGTACAGGTACATGTGGTACTAGAATAGGTGTAGGTGGTAATACAGGTAGAGGTTGTAATGTTCCGAAATGGAAATCAACAGCTTTTACACCACTGAAGAACTTCCTTTGTCGGAAATATGAACAAGGTTATGTCAGAGATGGACTGAGAGGGATTTTACTAGCTATGTCACCTCCAGTTATGAGAACCGGAGGCTATCTGGCCCTTTCTCAGGCTCTGCCTATGGCTATGCAAATATTTCTTCCTTCAGGAAGATCTTGCTCAAAGGATGAGCTACAACAACATCTGATCTTTAACAAGCAGCAACCACAATGAAATATATTTACTCATAAAATGTGAGAAGAGTATAAATCTGATATATAATATGTAGTAGGAAAGGATATACAAACTCCTTGAAGGAAAAGACCTCTCAAGGTGGGCTAAAATCAGCCTCAAAGGAAAATGTACATGCAATGGATAAAACACTCTACTACATAACCCAACAACACTATAACTGCACAGTCTATAGGGGAAAATTACTGCAGACTGAAATATACAAGATGATATGACAATATGAGCTCAAATAAGAAGGGGGAGCAAGCTCTCAACCGCTGAAAATAACTAACTAACAATCCTTATAAGGATTGGCTGCCATACATGTACAAAATGATAAAATACAAAATGTCGGAGTTGCAGTGTAGCTGTTGCAACTCAAATACAATACAACATGGGATAAGGATGTAGATGCTACAACAGACAATGATACCTCCTCCAATGATCTCCAAAGTGAAAGGCTAATCCTCTCACTGAAGATTGCACTCTCTAGTGCACCATGTGAACTCCTCCTGCAAACCCTCTCTGAAAATAACGTTATAAGAGGAAGGGAATGCGCTGGGAATGAGATGAAACAATGGCCCAATGCCAAAATCTGCAATAGAAGCTCCGGGATCTCCTCCACTGATCTCCTAGAGAAAGAGTGAGCTCCTCCTCTACAAAATAGCTCCGGAAATGGGTGATGATGAATCCTCACTGCAGCACCAGCAACTCCAACGTTTCTGCCCAACAGAATAACGCAGTAGCTGAAGATGAATGCTTTGGCCTCAAGCCAAGATGTGAGGGATATGAAGAATAGCTCCTCCAAGGCCTCCCAGGGAAGAGAAGGAGACTCCTAAACATGAATCCCTCTTGTGCTGAGCAGCAAAAGCTATCTCAGTTGAACAATTGAAGAGAGCTTCCAAATCGAATTCTCAAGCATAATGAACAATGGCTCTCCTTCACCTTTTTATGTCAAGGAATGCTTCCTTGCCATGGACCCCACCCATTAGGGTTTCTCTCATCCTCTATTTTCCCTCCATTCAAAACTGCGCAGTCTTCTTGGGCAAGCTTCTCCTCTTAGCCACGTTGTTGACTTGGTCAACCATGGCCTAGTTTACTTGCTTTTGGCCCTTTACACACTAGGGACTACCAAATTTAGCCACTTAAGTGAATTTTTGCACCTTAGGAGAGTTTATTTTGTTGCTAGATGGGCTCCCTTACCCATTTTATTCCTTTTATTAAAATATAAGCAAAATTAATGTTCCAATTAACATAGTGAAAAATTTGAAACATTACAGAGGTATAGGTGGCAGTACAGGTGTGGGTACAGGTACAGGTAGTGGTATAGGTACAAGTGCAGGTGTACATGATTTGGACTACTCTCTCACAACATATGGGTTGGTTAGATTTATAAACATGATATATGTGTCGGACAATAGTGAGCTCAAGAAGGTGATCTTGAGGGAGTTTCATGCGAGGATACCAAAATACATTGAATGCAGTGAAGAGGTTCTATTATTGGTCAAATATGAAGGACGTGGCAGTGTTTCTAGCCAGATGTTTGGATTTTCAAATGGTTAAGGAAAAGTGTAAGCTTCTATGTGGACTGCTACAACTTATTTCAATTCCATAGTGGAAATGGGAGGTCATTTCCATGGATTTCATCACAAGTTTTCCCATGACAACTAGACAACATGATTCCATCATTGTTGTGGTGGATAGGTTGACAAAGGTTGCACATTTCATTCCAATAAAGACTACATACTCAGCTAGCGATGTGGCACAGGTGTTCATTGGAGACATAGTCAGATTGCATGGTTCTCAAAAGAATATTGTGTCAAACAGGGTAGGTTTGGGCATTGAGTTGGCCTTCAACACAACTTATCATCCACAGACATATGGAAAAACTTAGAGGGTAAAAAGGATATTGGAAGATATGTTGAGGATGAATGTGATGCATCAACAGCGCAAGTGGGAAGAGTATCTTCCATTGGTAGAGTTCGCCTACAACAATGGGTATCAAGAGTCATTGAGGATGAGTCCATTTGATACATTGTATGGGCAGAGTTGTAACACTCCCATTAGTTTGAGTGATTCGGTTAATAGAGTACTGATTGGAATAGATATGTTGGCAGAAATGGAACAGGAAATGTAGGTGATCAAGAAGAACTTGAAAGCAACATAGGATAGGCAGAAGAGTTATGCATATCGGAATAGGTTGTTCAAGGAGTTTCAAGTTGGGGAACATGTGTACTTGCGGATGAAGCCTAAGAAGAGCTCCTTGCGGATTGGATCATGTGTTAAGTTGGCACCATGGTTTTGTGGACACTTCAAGATCATAGAGAGGATCATACCAGTGGCCTATCAACTTGCACTACCTTCCACAGTGAAATTATGTGACATTTTTCATATATCATTGCTTAAGAAATATGTTAGATATGTTGATCATGTCATTGTCTAGTCTGTATTACAGGTAGAGCCAGATGGAGAGTTCTAATCGGAACCGCTATGCATTTTCCAGAAAAAGACGCACATACTCTGGAATCAAGCAATTGAGCAAGTTAAAGTGCGATGGAAGCACTTTGGTCCCAATGATGCTACATGGGAGAGGGTGGATCAGATGCGGGCTATGTATCCTTCCTTGTTTTCTGGTTGAGGCAAAGCAGTTTTGCTGTGATGTTGTTATATGTTTGGCATATGTTTTGATGATGGTTTGATATATGTTTTGATATGATGTTCGGGTATATGTACATATGTATATGGATGTAATTTCCGCCATGAGCTATGTTATAAAGCTCCAATAAGCAGTGTGGGTGTCATGTCATTATAGTTGTCATATTGTTGTGATGTCATGTTGGTTTGTTTCCAACAAGGTGATCATTGTAAATATCGCATCGGGCTATGCTATAAAGCTCCATAGGCAGTATGTTTTCTTTTCAGCGATGTTGCTAGGGTATATGTGTGATTGAGCACCGAGGACAGTGTCGCCCAAGGGGGAGGGTTCTGTAATAAACCTGGTGAAAATTCCATGTAATAAAGCTAAAATAATAACCATGGTTGATGGGACACGTATTCCAAGATGAATGTTGGGAAAAACATCCTAGTGCGAGTGTTCACATGGTTTATTATGGCTAAGGAAATTGGCAAAGGCAATGGCTAATGTATTAAAAAGGAAAAACATATTTTTGGCACATTTATTTATGAAAATAATGGAAATTAGGAGAAAAGAGAGGTAAAAGTTCATCGGTTGCATGTGAGGAGGAAAATGAATTAAAATAATTGGAAATGAAGAAAATAGAGGCCTTATTGATAAAAGGGCTTATGAGGATCAGTTGGTACCTTTTGTCAGTGCATTTTTGGAGTTCTCTCATTATTCTCTCTCTCTCATACTATTTGATTCTTAGAGTTTTCTTGGAGCACTCTTGGAGACTGTGGATACTTGGTGATTTGGAGCAAGGAGGCAAAGGAAGAGAAAGAAAGCGCAAGCAGACATTGGGATCAACAACTACAACGGGTTTTGATTGCAGGTACTGAGTTGCATGTATGTTTTCCTCACTAGTTTTTGCCATGCATGGTGTATGGATGTGGTTTCTTGGTTATGATCTGACTTTGGCATGGACGATTGCCTCGATTGATAGTGGATTTTCCTAGCCTTGTCATTTCTTGGGCAACCATGGTGTTGTGGGTTTCTTTCCATTGATTATTTTCTGGTTGGTTCTCATGATTCCTAACTATGGGTTGAGTTATTAGTTCCTGGATCCTTGATTTGACAAACTCTCTAGAGCCCGATAGACAATTGTTGGGTTGAGTTACTAGTCCTAGAGCCTTGGTTTGAAAAACGCTCTGGATCCCTAGGTGGGTTGAGTTACTAGTCTTGGAGCCTTGGTTGGACAAATGCTTTAGAGCCCAAAAACAATTGGGGTTGGGTTACTAGTCTTGGAGCCTTAGTTTGAAAAAACACTCTAGAGCTTGGAACAACTTGTATAGAGACGAATCTGCAATGGTTGTGATGCCCGACCGCGAGGTGGAATCACTGGTTGAGGGTTGAGGTGGTTTGGCCTCTGAAAGCCCTGGATTGGCTTTGATTGATGTGTTTCATGAGATCCCACATTCATGCTTGGAATATGGCATGGGGGTGATTGGATGATGATAGATATGACTCATCCAATCTATGGTCGAGTGGAATGTGGTAGTCCCATCTATGATTGGTTTCTACATTCATTAATGATAAATTCATTCCCTTGGTATTTGGTATGCAAATGTATTGATTTATATGTGGATTCTATTGATGTTGTATCCACGATATTTTTGTTGTTATTATGCTGGTTATGAGCATGTATTTTAATAGTAATGATGTATGGCTCTCCCCATGTTTTTAATTGTAAATGAATGCACAATGTATCTATGGTCAAATAGATTGTATTATAGTTAATGATGTAGGGGAGAAATGCTTCTTAATGATTCTCAGATAAGTGTGAGACCCCTTTTCTCGGTTATGTTGTTTATACCTGTAGCTTTCATGTGTTGTGATATGTTTGACAAAATGGTTGTCATGGCTAGGAGGGGTCTAGATGAATTCTTGTTGATGTGATTGTTTATGTATCATTGTTCTATTGTTATTTATCATCTCTTAACTTTTCATGACATTTTGGGCATAACATTGGGTTATGGCCTTGAAAAGGTGGCTGAATCCCTGGGGACGCTGCCACTAAATTGAGGAATTGGGGCCTTGGAAATTGGTGTGTTTTGTTATGCCTACGTCTATAGCCTCATGGACACTGACATGCAAGCCTGTGCCTGCCTCTATGGCTCAAAGGGGTCAAAAGGTCAGTGTGACCCAATGGTAAGAGGCATGAATGGTAGGGTTACCTCCGGGGGGTGTTGTTGTTGTTGTACAAGGTTTGTGTGTTGTGTTTCCATCGGTTCCACTTCCTTAAGGTCACCTAGGATGTTGAATCTCATTATTGTAGCCTCTCGTCACATGCTTATCCCTGTTGGCCAGTTACTTGGGTAGATGTGGGAAGAAGGTGTTACATCCCTCATATCATTGTAATGGGATATAAGATATATAAAACCATAGGAGTAGAACCCTATCTTATATATGATCTCCCTTTAATGTCCATCCTCAATATTCATATAGCTGTTACTAATAAGGAAACAATAAAAAAAAAATGTATTCAATGATATCTTACCAATTTCATGTTGTTGAGTGAACACACTATTAGAGAAGGCACTATCATTACTGACTTCTAATCATTTTCAAGGCATTTTGATGCAACTAATAAACCCTACAATGCCAAGGTTGGCAAGAATTATCCACTAAGAAGTTATCCTAATCTATAGATTCCACAATAGCTCTTGCAACCCAACTTGTCACGATCGTCACAAGTCTCACAAGCAAATCGACACACATCACACTGTAGGCTATTTCAATGGTGCCTCAACAAATGGACTGTGTGGCTGCGATGTCATTATTTCCATGAGCCCATCAATGGTCTACAAGTTCTATTGGTTTAGAGGTCATGGTACTAACAATAGAGTTGAGGTGTTGGCGCTATGGGGAACTTTGAAATGTGCCAAATGGCTTGTTGTGGATGACATTCTGGTAGTTGGGGAATTTAAGATCATGATTGACTAGGCCAATGGGAGGGCCACTCCATAGGTGCCTTCTACTCCTCATTGGATGGAGTAGATTCATATGTTAAAGGCATCTTTCTCTTCTATTCAATTCTGCCATATATATTGGGAACATAATGCCCCTGTTGATCGACTATCCAAGCGAGGATACTCTACCATCCCTGGGAAGATTCATTATGAGCTCATTGACAACAAATCAACCATATGTGTTGGATCCATCCTACTCTAGTGACTTTGTCTCCCTGCATTTCTCTTACACCAGGTTGCTAGATTGTAAGATAGCCATTGAGACTAGACTGGCATGGGCAATTACAATGTCACTATTCCACTATTTGCCATATTTCAACTTTGCTATCTATTACTAGTTTTCTTTTTGTTTCTAGGCTATCTCTAATAGCCATTCTATGTTATTAGGTCATGGAACTTTTGAAATCTGCTCTCTACAATAACTAGTCAATTCAGTTAAACTTGAAATCTGTTTGCTACAACAATAGGCTAATCAAGTTATTATCGCAAAATTTATAACATCTTTTGTTTTAATTAATAGAAGGATGTTGTTTTTTTTTTCTAAAAAAAAAAAATCCACAATAGCTTCTTCTTCCAAGTAAAGTATTCACTCGACATTAAAGTAGACATTATGGAAAACGTTGAGGATACTCTTGAGCACATGAGCTATCCTTAAAGATCATAATTGGTTGAGGAGGTTCATTAAGAATCTAGTATGAATTATTTATTTATTAATTAATCTCAAAATTATAACTTGTTGGGGAGTGACTTTATCACCCCTCTCACTTGTCATAACATAATCTTCTTAGAGGAGAGAGGAATTAAATCCTCCTCTTATGGCCCCTCCCCTTCATAACTTCACACATCATGTGAGATGCATAGCAAGTAAATAACCTCGTTGAATTCTCATGTGGGAGTCTTTAAAGTGAGTATCCTTGAAGTTCATCTAAATTATTTCATGCCTAGGAAGAATTGTTGGTGATAAGTATATGGAAAATTGTTGGGAATGGCTCAACCATTTGTACTCCTCCCTTTGAACCTTGCCTGCTCTTGACATTGTTGATGTCTTGATAGTGGGAACTTCTCAAGCAAAGCCCTTGCCCATGACTCGTTGTTGTTGCACGATGAGAAAAGTTCATGATTTGAAGTGATGCCTTAAGTAATGTGACAACATCATTGGAACTCACAATGAGAAAAGTTCATAATTTGAAAATGTTGATCCTATAAAATTGAGAGCTAGAATCTTAGCCTAGTTACATGAAGTATTTGA
Organism: Pinus albicaulis; assembly: GCA_034641835.2. Lineage (NCBI taxonomy): Eukaryota > Viridiplantae > Streptophyta > Pinopsida > Pinales > Pinaceae > Pinus > Pinus albicaulis. Next base: position 697,115,539 of record CM076575.1, read on the forward strand.
AACTCAACACCTTCTCCAAGACCATGTTATGTATGTTGATTCACATCTTTAATAATATTAACTTTCCTCCTCAAAAGTGGCTCCCTACTACCTTAGTCTTCGTAAACATAGAGAGGATATTTAAAAAGACACCAATTCTACTCTAGGACCATGTTTTGTAGGTTGATTCACATCTCTAATAATATTAACTTTCCTCCTCAAAACTGGCTCCCTACTACCTTAGCCTTCCTAAACATTGAGAGGATATTTAAAAGGACACCAATTCTATGACCCATAGTGCTCAAGGCTATAAGGTTTCTTTAATTTTTTTATGATTGGTTGATTGATATTTCAATTAAACCAATTTGTAAGACTTGCAAGTTTTTGAGTAGGACTTGGCTCTATGTGCACAGCTGTTTTGTGGATTTACTATGCTTCTCTTTTGAGTTCAAACGCCCTTATTTTCCTTTTGAAAAACGACTATATATACTTTTCAATCCTTACACCTTTTATCTTCTAATCTTAATTTTATTCTGCAATGTAGTTGCATCTTTTATTTGAAGTCTGAAATATCCACCAACGGTAATGCTTCAGAGTTCAAGTGCATACCAGCTAACAGCAGCCGCGGGACCCGCAAAATTTGGCTCGTGATTATCTGCAAAACCAGATCCCAGGACCTGTAAATTTTTTCTCGGGATTTACCTTAAAGTTTTTCCTAGATTACTTTTTCGTGATTGAACTGTTTGCTGCTCTGGCTATGGCGACGCATGGTGTCCTCTCTGAATCGGGGCGACTACGGTCACAGTACAAATGGAATAAGGTACGGATTCTGTCTGCATAGCGGATATTAGAAAGTCATTTTTATGAATTTTAAAATAAAACAGAGACGTAGCTTGATATGGCCGCATGAATTTCCTAGTGCAGAGAAATTTACGGAATTTCTTTGCAGCTTTTCCTTTAGGAAATTTATGGAATTTCTTTGCAGCTTTTCCGTGAAAGTGATTTTTCACATATTTTTAAAGAGAGAAATAAGGTCATAAATCTAAAAAATAGATAATATGTGAATGCCGTGTTGCAGGCTAATTTGTCGTGACTGTGCATCACGTGGTTGAAAATGAAGTTATGTGAAATTTTAAAATGTTCCTGGTCCTTTCCAATAATGTCAGGAATTTATATGTGACGCTGAAATTCGCTGATTAGTTGTATTCTGTGCGATTTTTCGTTAAAGTTCGACATGATTTTATGTGGATGCTGAGACACATTCAATTTTGTAGTGGAAATATGTAGTCTCTCAGTTATAGCGGTTCAAATTTCCATCACATTTTGTGTAAATTTTAAAGATGTTGTCAAAATGTAAATGTAAAGTGTCACAGGAAGAATATGGTGTAATTTTATTCGAATTCTTTGGAACTTTGAAAAGAATTCTCAAATCTTGCGTGTGTGGCTCAAATAAGTAGAATACTTTAGGTTGAAAAAGTGAAACCGTCCAAGTTCCGTGGGATAAGGATAAGTTTGCAAATGACCAGCGAGCCTGCCAGCGGCAGGGTCGCGGGTTTGGCCATCAGAATATCTATGGCATTATTATATTTTAATGAGATTTTGCCCGATCCTCAAAACAAAATAGTGGAATATCGCGCTGGCACCTCAGCTGAGGAATCGGCTGAGCATTCTTCAAAATTGAAAAAGGTCGAATGATACAATGATACAACACTCTGAACTCGGCTTTATTTTGGCAGGAAAAACAAGGAGAACGGCCAAGAAGTTCGAGGATCGTACATTGAACAGTCAGATTAGTAGATCCGTCTTACTTCAATGAGGGAAGAGCACGAATTTGTCCAGAATTGTATTCTAATTCGTGAGCTGTAAGGCAATTTTGGATTGGTTGCTTACTCTAAATACTTCGGGGCATCCTTGACTAGGCAGCTCGTGTTGTACCTTTCGGCGGTCGCATCAGACATAATCAGGAGTCTGGTAAGAAATGGAAGTCTTCAGGAAAATCTTTAAAGAATCGTTCAAAGCTAACACATTGCTCTCTTTTGTTGCTAGAATTTTCATGTGGCGGTCACTTTAGCAGTCTAGATGACATGTGTTTTTGAAATTTACAAAATTAGGTTGATTTCCTTGACAAGATGGAGTCTATTTGGCGAAAACTTTGATGGATCGTTCTAAAGTTCAGAGTCTGCCTGAGTTTGTTCCAAAAAGCTTTAAGAATCGGTCCAATTTGATATATTGTGTTCGTTTCGTGCTAGAATTTGCGTGTGGTGCTCCAATCAGCGGTCTAGGCAACATTTATATTGAAATTTACAAAACTATGTGGATTGCCTTGACAAAATGGAATCAACTCAGCCAAAGCCTTGATGGATTGTTCAGAAACTTACCCCAGTCTGGTCCAAGAATTTGCTTGGAGGGTGAATTTAATAGCATTGCCTAGTATTTTACTGGCCACAGATGACATTTATTTTACAAAGACTTGACAAGAATTTACCATAAGAGCATGTTTACCGCTAGAACGCATGATTGTTCACTAGGCTACTCTGTTTTAAACCACTAGTTTTATGGCTGTGATTCCGGTGTTCTAATATCGAGGTTTTGTGAATACACTCGAGTGGAGTGGGCCTGAGTGAACACTGTCTTCCGGCAGCGTGGACCCTGTGGTCATTCATGCCTGATTTTCACGGTAGCATTGTCCTTGCATTTCGCTTTCATCCATCTACCTATCTGTTCCGCCTTTAAGCTGCTGTAGAAAACGCTCGTATAGCTTTCAACAACTCCACACGCGAACATTCGCTCATGGCACCATTATCGTACGTAAACGATTAGGATTTACCTTTTCCACATAAATTCACTCATCCCGGCGCCTCGTCATCCTGCACGGCCGAGGGCGTCTGGTAGTACTTTGCCGGTGCCCTGACCCTTCCATCCAGCTCAAATTTTGTCTAAAACACCTAAACTTCAGCTGGATGCTGCAAGCGGTGCTGTCTCGTCTGTTAATACGGCAAAGCCGCTGCTATCTGGTGAAACCGGCAAATTGGGAGCAAAATTACAGTCTGAATTTGCAATCAGGATTCGGCTTCTTCCATTGAATGTCTCGGGGGAATTCTGATGGAGCACTTAAGAGAAGGAGTTTGGCAGGCTCACCGGCGATTACTGGACGACATAACGGCGGGAGGGCATAGACGCGTAGACACCACGAGGCCCACCATGGGGTTTCCTTTAGGAACAGCCATGGTTCTGTTGATAGTTTTCGGCGTCAGTGCATTGTTTTCATGCTGTTACCATTGGGAGAAGTTCAGGACTCTGCACAGCCGATATACGGGCACCGGTTTTCCCGATCCATCCGTTTCTCCGGTTCAAGCTTTGCCATTGCACATCGACGCCGATTCTTCGTCATCGAAGGACGCTATTAAGCAGGTGATGCTTCTGTTTCCCTTTATTTGGCTTCAAATTAGAACCCGATACAGCATGTCTATCCAAATTGTTTCCGACAATGTATGAAAGGAAAAGAAAATTTAAATTCCTTTTTTTAATCACAGTGTCGAAGCCTGCCTGTTCTGATGCCCGGAGACAAGATACCGAAGTTTATCGCATGGCCCTCTCCCCTTGGATTTGCTCCATCACCCCAAACAAACCAGATCAAGGCCGACGCACAAAGTTCTACCTGTTAAAATTTTCTTATGCATTTTCGGTACTATATTTTATTCAATTCAGGCTGAGGAAGCTGCTGTCTTGAACAATCTGAATTCTGAATTCAGGAAAATGTAAGTTGAAATTAGGTATATTTACCACCCCCGCTGCTGTTGCCCCTTTCCCCTGGATTTATTGAATACAGTGATGAATATCTTTAAAATTGGAGCTTCCTGTAATTTTGACATAAGTTAATTGCTGATCGGAACTTGAAGTGTCGTTTTTATTGATTTAGATTTGGATTTGAAATTCTTTTTGGGAGAATAGAACCAGTGACTACAGAGGCGCTTTATGTTACTTATGGACAGATCCATTCACTTTGTGATCAGGAACGAGCGCAAGTAGTCACGAATCCACGTAATCTTTAGCTCTATTTTCTTATTTCTGCAACACTTCAAAATATTTTTCCTCTCACGCATTGATATGTCCCTGCTAGATAAATTTACTGCAAAGTCTTCTTAATGTTTATTGCTTAGATGCAGAAGTAAAAATTAGGACAATCCCACTGGACACAATAGGTATAGATTAATTGGGAAATTTAGCCAGAGGTCAAATCTTTGTTCTATCTGGAGAAAAAGTTCGATCCAGTCTACCCTGTATCAGTCTCGCCAAATAAGTTTAACCTGAAAGAAATCTAGATTGTTCCGACCATTCCAAGAAACTGGTAGTTCTTATCCAAGTCCTGATTGTGTTCAATCTAGAAGAAGTTTTGTTTGCTCCAATCAGATTGGGAGTTCTTAATCCAAGTGCTGTCCTCTAGGCTAAAAATAGCGGACATTAAAAATTCTTTCTTTCTTTCGTCCAATCTGGGATCCAGAATGGCATAACGTGGAGCAGATACAGTAAGTCATAGTTTATTAATTTAATCTTTTTAATTAGAATGAGATAGCTTGAATTAACATTAGAATGAGATAGCTTGAATTAACTTCAGTAATCAATGGTTTATTAATTATTTTTGCAATCTATCAATGTTAAGATTAAGGGAAGAGGGTAGCCAAAATAGTGTCAAGTCTGGGCTATTTGTTCGAAAGCTGCCAGGATAAATGTAGTTCATGATTGATGCCAACCAAACATACCCGCTAAGCTCGGGAAACCACCTGGCAACTTGTCTCCGTCCGACCCTTTTTCGCACTGGTCGGATTTCGGTTGCTGCCAGTGTCCTCCCGTTTGAAGGAGGATGAATATTGAAATAATTTTAACCGTATCTTTACATCAGATTAATAGGTGGATTGAACTACTAAAAGCAAAGCAGGGCATAACAAGATTATTGTAAGATTAGATTTAGGTAGATAAATGTTTTTTTTGAATTAATCATATGATTAAGCTTTGGTCCATGTTTGGAACTGGTTTAATCATATGATTAAGATTTGGTCCATGTTTGGAACTGGTTTATCCTCGGAATAATAAGGATGAAGGCTTATAATTTTATTCTAAATCTGTTATGTTTTTATAGCTTCAAAGTGTTTTCAAGGTTTAATTCTCTGGATCAAAATGATTAAAGAGCCATTATATTTAATGAAAATAAAAGTCAGCAGAAAATTGTGTTCAAGACCTGGAAAATAATGACATTCATGTTGATCAGAGCTTCATGAATCCTGTGATATTCATGTTTTCTTTGGATTATATAATGAATCAAAATGAAATTAAATATTGCTGGACAATGATGGTGACATGAACTTTACTTAAATTTGAGAACGCTAATGCTTTATCTGTGTACAGCATGTTAATATTATCATGGCAACCTCTTTTGATGATATCTGAGCCCTGATAAACAACCAACATAGTACCACATATATGTCCCAGTTTCGTCTTATGTTAGAAAGTTACAAGGTATTGTAAGGAGGGGAATATATCATTTAGATGTTCAGATATGGAATAAAATCCAAACTTTATCTGACAACTAGCAATTTTTAGGCCTACACTTTTCCTTTCCAGGAGAAATTTTAACCACTGCCCAGAAAAACAATAAAAACCTTGGCAAACCAAGAATATTAGAAAATGATTAGGTTGGCTTACATCCATCAATCAGTCACCATTCGTAATATTGCGAGAATCCATGTCATAATGAGTGATTACGTTTCGTGATCTTACAGAATCTCGTTTTATTCTCCTCGATCTCTGTTCCCTTTTAAGGGCTTGCCAAAAACTTATAAGAAAGCTCAACCGTTTATGCATATACTACAGGGAAACCAAATCAGCTTCCCTATTAAGGGACATTGTCTTTATTGCATCGTTTCTTTAAAAAAAAAATGATTTCTTTGCCTTTATTTCCTTCCCTTCTTCATTTATTTTTTACAATTTCATGATCAGAGTATAGGCATGTCAAGGGTTGATTTTAGATTCCAGCTTTAGTGGAAGATATAAAAGGGTAAATTGGGCCCTAACTATAGCCAAATATCACCATATTGTAAAATTCCACAACTAACCGTAGGACCACTAAAGATCCCTAAATATTTCGTGATTTGAAGTGGTGGGTTCCAACCTTAGTGGTGTAAAAAAGGTTGCACATACAGCTTTAAGTTCTAAGTTTCATGAGCATGACTATGATGTATCCTGCTGCACCACTAACCTCAAACTTAATATTGAAATGCGCTGTAAAATATCAACAGTTCAATAATTAATGGATATTATAGCTTTTTGACGTAGGGATGCTGAAGCATAGTATGTGATATCAATAGCCATCATATCAAATTAAAATAATTGTTAAATATTTTTTTAGTAGCCAGGAGCGTTTTCACAATGTTGAAAAGCCAACCCTTTTGACTTTTGATAAACAATGATATTGTTTATAATTTTGGTGGTAGGGTTATAATTTATTTCGTTATGATTATGATTAAGATTATAAAATATTAGTGAACTAATTTACTGTATAAAATTTAGAAATAAATAAATCAATATGAATTAATTAAAGTATCATTTTACTTTTCACTGTTCCAGCAAACTTTCTTATCAGTATAAGTAACATGTTATTATAAGAATTTAATTTATATGTTGTGGCGCAGCATATTATTTTTTTAATTAATGTGCACTAATGAGTTTTGATGGTATATAAATAATTTTAAAATGATTCAGACAGTGTAATCAATGTTATATATTAAGTATTCTATAAAGATATATTTATTCTAAAAATAATTAGAAAATGCTGATATATTAAGTGTATTGAATTTTACATTAAATTTATTAAATTTTATAATGAATATTTTTTCAAAAAAATATGTAAAAACACATGATGTGGAGATATATATATATTTTTTGAAATAAAAAGAAATGAGAAAGTTTGACTAATAGTTTGTAGAATTAATTATTATATTATTAAATATCTCTCTTATAAAACTTAATTATATGTTTATATTCCATATACATTGCATAGTTAAATTAATTATAGATTTTATTGTTATTTTTATTTATAAATTCAAATGATTGTTAAATTTATGTTTTTTTTTTAATAATGTTATATATAAATATTTAAAAGTTCTTTTTCGTAGAAAAATGAGCATAATTTTATTGATTTATAAGGAAAAAATAAAATCGTATTTTGCATATGTTATTAAGCATTCTTTTAAAAAATGTCTTTTGACACCGAGTTAACCAAAAGAAACATAACAACATATGCACATACAATAAGAAGAAAGCGAAGATTAGTTTGACATTTTCCACTTAGCCATTCTTTTTACCTTTTCTTTTTTGCAGCTTGTGCCAACCATCCAAAGTTGGTTCAATTGGAACCATTGCCAATTCTCTACCTTCTTCCAAATGGGGAGCTTCTTTGTTAGAGTCTGAACTTTAGGAAATATGGGTTCTTTGTGTCCCCAAGCCCATCCGATATTTGCAAGTCATTAGGGTTAGAACCTTGTTGGATCTGTATGACCATTCATGTTTGTGTCGAGGTGTCGCCTATTGGTTGATATCTAGGTTGAGCCTTTAATCTCTGCATCAAGTTGGACGTGGTTATTCTCTTTGGTGTCTTTTTCTTTGTCTTTTGAGGGGGGAGCTTGGAAAATTGACATCCTTTTGGTCGATTTGGTTGCCTCTTTTCCCTTTTTGGGTTATTCTTGGCTCGTGGACAAGTATTTTGTAGGTGTCATGTTTGAAATCATTCACGACATTGGAATGCCATATTCTCATAATCTAGAACTTGAGAGCATTGTAAATTATTGTGCTTCAAAGTTATGTGATATATGAGTCCTTTGTTGAGGTCTATCTCCACACATATTTGGGCAAAGGTGAATAGGCATTTTCTTGTTCTTTTTATGTCATTTTTTTAAATTTACCCAAAGCATTTCCAATGTCCTCAAGAACTTTGTGGTGCTAGAATGGAAGGGGGAGATCGGCATGGTTGAGACCACCATTGTTGTGGCATCAAACTCCGAGAACCATAGATTGATGAATAACTCAACACTTCCCCAAAACCACGACCCTTTTATAGAACAAAGTCCACATGTCCTTTTGTGTGTCAAATTGGATTATGAAGAATCCTTTGGAGCATAAGCACAAGTCATAATTTGGTGTGCATGAAGTGAAAACCCACTGAAATAACGCATTAGGTTTTGGCCAAAAGCCATCGAATTTACAAATGATTGCCTTTTTTTGAAGAGCTAAAAAGAGAGTAGATACATATGGATTATTGACCACCATTGCTGGGGCTTGCTCCATTTGGTCTACTATATAGGGGCTTGACATATTTTGGCTTCGTTATACAAGAGTAGAAGACCTCCCTTGAAATGCTTCCTTGAAGGAAACCATAGTTCCATTTAATGTCTTGGCCCCAAGCGCACCCCCACATAGCCTAGAGTTTAAAATTATAGATGAATTTCTTGTTATGTTGTAAGGCTTTGAGCAGGGAGGAGTCAAGAGGACCTTCCCTTCATATTACAGGGGTTGGAACTTTTCGATTATTCCCCTTTTTTCTTTATTATACTTCTTAATAGAAGTTGAGTTTGAATATTTTAACAATAAAACAATAGATTTCCCCCCATATTTCTGATGAAGATCTAGAAATAAGCTTTACTTGTCTACTCTATTTGAAAAGAGGGAGATGCAACTAATGAGGGCGAAGTACGGGGAGACTTGACCTCTACACTAGCGCATGCCTCAAAGCCTCATGGGCCAAAATTGCAATGTATTTCCATGAATATAATCTGTAGAATGGAGCAAAAACATAGGAAGAGGGAAAAAATACCATTGTACCTATCTTATGATTGCCCCTCAGCCAAGTAGTAAGTAAAAGACCTCTTTCATCGCAGACAACGATACTCTTAGAAGCAACTTTGAGCCATATATTAGTGCACGATAGAGAACCTATAGTGGAGGCTTCCACTAGGTTGGGCCCTCCTCTGTTTTCACCAACCATTTATCCCCCACTTTGGGACAACAACAATATCTCCACTAGGAATTAACATTCACGTCCATATCCTTCGTGGCTAACAGGGTGAAGCACAGGGGAACCATCTCCTTTGATCACGAGAGCTACAGGAATAGGTTCATGTGTGGCTGTAGCGCTAAGCTTGTTGTTGTAGTAGAATGTAACCCTATCATATCACTCCATCTCGCTCCCTAATCTTAAATATTTAAAATATTTAGAGTTAAAATGAATTTAAATTAAATCATAGGTGTATATATAAATTTCTTGCATTATTTTCTATTTTTTATGTTATGGATTTTTATTTTTTATATTTTAATTCACACACACACACACACACACACACACACACACATATAGTCCATGCCTCTACATGGGACTATAGCAATCGCCTCACAGTCAAAGTCTGTTGACTATGTATTAGCTTGTTGAGATTTTGTAACTTTAACAAAAGTTTCAGGAAAACGCTAAATATTTCTATTTTTTCGTAAATTCAAAAATAATTTTCTAATATATGGAAAATATTATTTCTAAGTTTCGATTGGTTGTGTTATTACTCATTAAGTTGTGAAACTTTTCTTGATAGGGTCATACTGGTCATTCACCAGATGGATAAGGTCTCTTAAGCCATTTTAATATGATATAGGATTTTTTTTTGCATTTTTTAAGCCTATCCTAAGTTTTATGATCACCTCCATTTATGCCATTTCAGTCAAATCAGTCCCATATCATGACAGTTGTCATTCCCCATACATTCAAACTCAAAAGGGCACATTTGTCAGTTTTTCATATTTTCGTAGCGTTTTACACAGGAAAACAACAGATTTTGCCACAAAACTGCCTAATAGTTTCGTAGTGAATTTGTCAGAAGCCTAATTGTTTTTCGCTACGAAAATGCATTTTCTAACCTGGCTTGTTAGAGTTGTACGAGGTGTCGTTTTCTGATTAGAGCAGTAAAGGTGGAGGTCATTCAAGGTTGTTATGGTAAAATTCAAATTTACATAGCCGTGTTAGATGTCATCATTACCCTTTTTGCTTGCATGTGTTATGATTGAAGCTCGAGTTGTTAGTTAAACTTTTAAACCTCGCCTCAATTATCCTTTTTGTCATATTGTGGTTTATCCTTGCATGTGAGTCGATCTCTGGAGCGCTGCTTCATCGAGCCAAGCAGGTTGTTGGCAAATTCGAATTTTGCAGGTGTCATCAGCAGGCGAGGCAGTGAAGACTATAAAGCATCCATCGCTGCAAGAAAGAAAACGAATAAGGGTGGCTATTGTCACAGGTATGAGCCCATGGATATGAAATTACTCAATGAAAACTCTACTGTTATGGAGGTTTTCAGAAGGACTGGTTGCTTGCAATTCTGCCAGAGGTTGCAGGGTTTTCATTTACAGGTTTCAAAGGATTTTTCCACCAGCTTCACAGGAACAACATCAAAGGTTGGAATTCTAAACCTTATAGTGACACCAAAGAGCATATCATTAGCTACAGGAATCACTAGAGGTGGTGAATAGTGGTTTAAAGGTATCAAATTCACAATGCAGGATTGTAAAGAGTTTATCAAGCAAGAACACAATGAAGTTGATTTGACAAACGCTATCCCTAGGAGTTTTATGAAGGAGAATTATGTAAAACTGTTGATGTTCACTCAAAAATACTTTACCTATGAAGGAAGATTTCACATGGTCTACTCATATCATCTCAGACTTCTTCTGCCTTTTGTAAGTAAGAGGTCACTGGACTTGCTTTTCTATTTATACAGAAGTATAGGGAAAATGTCAGATAAGGTTCAAATCAAGATAGAGGGAAATGAGACATCTTTGTTTCATCATGGTATAATTAAGTTGTTAGTGTTGAAAGAATTAAGAAGGTTAGACAGAGATTGGATTTCTTTCTTGTTCATGAGTGGTTATGAAATTGATGTGATCACTCTAAAGAAAACCACAAAGCCTAGAACTACTTCATCACCAACTATGGCAGAAGAGGTTGAAGAAAATAGATCATCTCCTGCAGAACCAGTAGACATGGGAGCATAACCTCTGCAAGAGACTAACACCCCTCAAGCAGCACCTGTAAAACAGAAGCATTCAGTCAGCAAACAAGGCAGCAAGAGGATCACTAGAAGCCAGACATTGGCTAAAGGAAATTTGGAGGATATCGTTCATGTAATTGACATTGAAGAGTGACCCATTGTGCACGCTAAATACATTGAAGATGGTGGAAGAAAGCTGAAGAAAGGTAATAATGCTAAAAAACTAGATTTTGCAGGTGATGATGTTGGTTTTATATTTCAGCCAAGGAAGCCAATGACCAGACAGGCAAAGAAGGTCATGGAAAGAAAAGAGACTGAGAAAATCAATGAAGCTGCTCATACTATATTACTTGTGTCCGTTTCTTCAATACTACTATTCCTGCTGTTTTACATTCCGCTGATACTTCATCCAATACTGTTACAATGATACAATATGATTCTTCTTGCAATCCCGTTGCTCCCGTAGCTGTTTCTAAAAGAGATCTGTCTCCTCCTGATGAATGGGTTACTAATTGGAAAAAACATGCCCGAAAACCTATTGCAGTCGCCCAGTCTATCATCACAGAGACTGATAACCAAGTTGTCACTCGATTTCCCAGAGTTAGAAAAGCTGAGCATGGTGAATCATCCACTTCTGTCATACCATCTGTAATTAATCCATCATCGTCATCTCAGCCTATGATATTGATAGATCCAGATATTCTTGAAAAATTAAAAACATGGTTTGCACAACCACCTGTACAGTCTCCTCCAACTCCAGTTTTAGCTTCAGTTTGTGATCATCCGCATTGTTCAAAAATATTCTGTCAATTTTCGTCAGATCCTCCAAAGCCTCATGGAGAATCTTCCCCATCTGATCAGTGAAGAAGAATAAATATGATAAAGTTTGTTTCGCCCTCTGAGTCTTCTGAACAAAGTTACAAGACAGTGACATTTTTTAATGTTCATGAAGATTTGCTTGTACAGTGTGTTTCTCCTACCACATCCCGTGGATTAGGATTTGTAGATAAGTCTATCATTCTTGCATACAGAAGAAATCCAATTGAAAAAATTCCTAAGTCAGTTGAGATCCCTTCAGATTCTGAGATAATCACTTTCCTAAAGATATTCAAAGGCATAGGTCCATATGAGATCCAGAAGATCAATGGAAAAAGAAAATGTTCAATTGGGACATTTATACTCATGAAAAGGAACATTTGTATATGCAAGAAGTCCTTCTTGAAAAATCAGATAGGAAAGAATTCAACCAGCAAAATGATGCTGAATGGAAGGCTTGGATGAAAGCTAATAATCAATGGATATCATTTTATGAATGGTATTATCCTTCCTCAAATCAAATAGAAGAGTCTCTGATTAAGCAGTTCAGAAATGAAGCCAAACAGAAAAGAATCAAGAAATCAGAAGACTATGTGTCAAAGAAATTAGAAGGAAGCACTGTTGTTATTCCTTCTCCTCTCAAATTACCAACCTTTTCTCCCAAAATCCAGAACATGCTATCAAAGCCAAATCTGCCAAAACATTTGATAGCAGTAAGAACCAAAGGAGAAAACCTGGTTAAAGAATTATGCTTGCAATTTAAAGTAAACATGATCAAAACTGGTGTGCCCAACAAGCATAAATGGGAACTCCTAGACAGCTTTGTATTTGAAACAGATACTGAATTCCCACCGTGGAAAAATTTTGTGATCCGTCAACAAGATGGGAAGATGTTCAAATTACTTCCCTCACAGCTTGATGATGCTTCCCTCTCCACGAGAGAAGCTATTGCAGCCACAAATTGGACTATTTTAGCCTTGTCCAGTTTAGAAAAGTTTTTAAGAAGTGAATTTTCTTCTCTTTAGATTGCCTGTGCTGAAATGAAAACTATGCTTGGAAGAGTCTTGCAGAAACAAGACTACAATACTGTCTCCCTGAATGATAGTATAAAAACTTTGACAGAAAATGATCAAACCTTAGCACAAGGTCTTGATAAATTGACTTTGTACACAGACAAGAAAATTCATGAAGCTGCAATTGCTCATGGAAAGGAAGTTGTCAAGGTTAATTCTAGCCTTGATGTCATAAAGAAACAAGTCTGGATTGTTTCTATCGGCATTGAATCAATGAAGAAAAAGCCTAGTTCAGACGCTTATAAAACTTCAACTCTATTTTCTGAACCTAAGGTTACATTGCCATATTCTATTTCATCTTCTGTTGAAAGCCTAATTAAGGCTCCAAGTTCAATCAGTTTTTTTGCTCCTGATGCTACATTCTCATATTCTCCTTTTGCCAATCCCAGTTTCTTTGGCAAAGCTCAAAAAGAATTTCCTAAAAAAGAGCCTGAAGATGAACGACTTAGTTTCTCATATTTCTATAGAGATTCAGAATCTTCTGGTAAGCCTGATGATGCAGGCCCTAGTCTCCATAAGATTGATCAAGCTCCAAAGTCTCTGTAAATAATTTTTCTGCTCGAGATAAAGAATTGTTTGGAATTAATTCTGCTGAAGATCTAGATGAAAACAAAGTCAATCCTATCAGTTCTAGATCCCGATATCAAACCTCTTGGAATCTTGCACCAGATCGAAGAGATCTCATGAAATCAGAATATCATAAAGACTGGTCTGCTAATTCTACTTACTCATGGAACATAGACAATTGTACAGAAGCTGAAGTAATGTCTGTGTTGCATTCAATGTTAGTTTGCTATCGTACATACCTGTCTGATGATATTGGTCCAATAAATGCTACAAGAAGGATTATAGGTGGTTTTGAAGGTACTTTGGATGCATGGTTGAAAGCAGAAACTCTTAAGAATTCCAATTTACTTCCTTCTTGGGAACAGTCAGTGATCCTGAATGCTGATGGTAGTACATATACGGATCCAGTCACAAGTCTTCCTGTGAATAATATGATTGGATGTCTTTTGTATAGTATCACTGTGAATTTTATTGGTTTTCCACAAATCACCAATGAAATTACTACTATCACATTATTAGCTATGAGGTTGCATAATATGCAACATTTTGATGAATACTTCAATGAGTTTCTCCATACGCTGCATACTTTGTCACCTGAGCTGATTTTAGAATCAAAGTGGAAAGAAATCTTTGTTGCCTCTCTTCCACATTGGGTTTCCTCAGCCTTGGTCAATAAACTCCCCGAGAAAATGGGAGATTACAAATTTGGTGTCATACGCCAAGCTGTCAAAGCAGTCATTGTGGAATTATGCTCCCAAATGAAGATTGCCAGAGCTGCTACCAATCCCAAAAAGTCTCATGGTTATCAGCAGCTTTGTAAACAATGGCATCTTGGTAAAGCTGGCAATTCTGAGGGGCGTAGATCGTCTCGCAAATATAAACATAAGAAAGCCAAGAAGAATTCCCAACATTCCCAAAAGAAACATTTCAAGAGAAAACCGTATAAACATACATAAATGTTTTCTAAAGACAAAGAGATCATATGCTACAACTGCAATGAAAAAGGACATACTTCAAACAATTGTCCTAAAAAGAAAAAAGACAAAGGCAAGAAGAAATTAACCTACAGAAATAAGAAAGGAAAAGTTAATTTCTTTGATCTTCCTAGCAGTTTTGATGAACTGATATCTTCTGATTCAGAATCAGAATATGATTTGAACTATGTAAATTCTGATGAATCTTCGTCTAATGAGGATATATGCAGAGATCCACATTGTGTTGAATTCAGAGAATGTGAATGCAGCGATCTAGATGTCTGCAGGTGTAATGCAGTTAGAATGATGAAAACAGATGAAGATGAGACTAGCAGAAATCTTTTTACTCAGATGATAGCAGCCACTGATCCCCAGATAAGGGATATGTACAAGACCTTATTAATGAATCATCTGAAACAGTGCCCAGCAAGTTCAAATTCAAAGGAAATACCAAACAAAGGGTATGTTCCCCCTGCTTCTTTATTTTCAGTAGAAGCATTAACAAGACAGTTTAGCACTGAAGATTTTGGTGAAGATCTTCCACAGACTTTGCCAAGTATACATCAGGCAATAAAAGACCTCCGAAAGACTGTAAAAGAAAATAAGAGATTATGCCTAGAGAATCACAGGGAACTAAGTGTTAAATTGATAGGCATAAATCAAGCATCTTCCTCCCATAACCCTCCAATGTCTGGAAAAGTAGAAAATTGGACATTTCATCAAAGTCCTATAACAGAGCGGATGAATAAACCAGACAAGTCAGTTCAAATTGATGATTCTGATAATGAGTCTGAAAGATTGGGTTTGGGTTGTAATATAGTAAATAGAGATGTAATGCACTGTGTTAAAATGAAGGTGAAAATTGGGAACCAGTATGAATATTGGAAAGTTCTCATGGATACTGGTACTAGACTAAATATTGTCAGTAACACAGTAGTAAGCACACATCTACGAAGACCAACTTCTTGCCCCAGAGTAACAACGGCCAGTGGAGACATAATGACAGTCTCTGAAGCAGAAGTAGATGTTTTTCTCACAGATGAAATTGGTGTCCACCTTGTTTGTCCAATAGTATCAGGAATGGACTGTGCAATGTATCTTGGTACTCCTTTTTTCCAGAACTTTGACAGGCATGGTGCTACAATTGATCAGTCTACACAGAGGTATGGTTATTTTGTTAGTTTGAAAGGTGAAGAAATATTCTTTCCTTTTATAAATTCTAACTCACCAAGTAGACTGAAAATAATTGAAAGAATGGAAAATCTCCTTGCAAAAATGGAAACAAAAAAGGAGATACTGAAAAATGAAGAATTGTTGGACAATGGAAAATATGCCAGAGAAATAGCAGAAATTACTGCTAAATTCAAAGAATGTTGCTTAGATGATCCCAATGCATTCTGGCATATTAAGAAACAAGAAGTTGAGTTTCCACTAAAGAAAGATTTCAGTGGAAAGTTACGACGATCAGTGGCAATCCCAATGAATGCAGAACAGATGAAGTTATGCAGAGAAGAAATCAAAGAATTGCTGCATAAAGGTTTGATTTGAAAAAGCAAAAGCCCAATCGCTTGCTTTGCTTTTTATGTGAATAAACATGCTGAAATTGCTAGAGGAAAGCCAAGATTAGTTGTGAATTACAAACCTCTAAATAACATACTTGATTATGATGCTTATCCTCTACCTAAACCTTCAATGATACTTGCTCAAATTTCAGAGTCTAAGATCTTTTCAAAATTTGATCTTAAGTCAGGTTTTTGGCAAGCAGGCATTAAAGAAGAAGATAAATGGAAAACATCTTTTTTCGTCCCACAGGGTCATTATGAGTGGAATATCATGCCTTTCGGCCTGATAAATGCACCCTCTGCATTTCAAAGAATAATGGATGAAACATTTGAAGGGATGGATGACTTTTTGAAAAAATATATAGATGATCTGTTAATTCACTCAGACAGCATTCATGAACACATAAAGCACCTCAGGATTTTTCTGAAAAGAGTAAAGGAAATGGGTATAGTTTTGTCTGAGTCCAAAATGAAATTGTTTAGATCCATGATTGATTTCTTGGGATATAATATCCAATATGGATCTTATGGTGTCATTAAGAGAAGCCTTAATTTTGTTGATCATTTTCTTGATGAAATCCTTGACAAAACCCAGCTTCAAAGATTTTTGGGTAGCTTGAAATACATATCTAAGTTCCTGAAACATTGTGCACATGACAGGAAATTATTGAATCAGAGATTGCAGAAAACTCCAATTCCTTGGAGCAAAGAATGTACTGAAGCGGTTAGAAGAATCAAAGAAAGGGTCAGGAAAATCCAGCCATTGTCTCCAATACAAGAAGATTGGGAGAAAGTTATAATGACCGATGCTAGCCATACTGGATGGGGTGCAGTGCTTTGCCAGGTAAATCCTAGCAGTAAGAAAGAAATTGAAATCTGTCAATATGCATCCAGTCTCTGGGCTAAAAATCAATTAAATTGGGCTAGTTTAAAGAAGGAACTTAGAGCTGTATGCCTAGGCATAGCTAAGTTCAAAGATTTTATCATATATACCAAATTCACAGTTAAGACTGATTGCAAAGCATTACAATATGCTATACAAAGATGTGAATTTGAAGATGCAGCAATGGTTCGCTGGGTTATGCAGCTGAGCCAATACAATTTTGATGTTGAGTTTGTGGAAGGGAAGAAGAATAACTTTGCTGACATGTTAAGCAGAGAATTCCTAACAGATAATTCCATACTTTCTCTCTCCTGCAATTTTATCAGAAGAAATGTTGAAAATATCCAAGTTGAAACACCAAGTGGTTGGATCACCTATGAATATGATACACATTTAATGGACCATGATGAGACCTGGTTTCCTCTCAAAGAGATTCGGCACAGAGATGGAATTCCATTCTTATGGAATGAAAGATTGCAGTCTGAAATGAATAGAGAAGCAGTAGAAGCATTGGATTACTTGCATCACATAGGAATTATTTCTTATGGCCTGGAGTATCTTGATGATGATGATGAGGAAATACAGAGTTGTCATATCACTCTCAGAAGATTTGACAACTGCAATCATAGAGATAACTATGATCCAGACCGTCAGAAATAATCTTTCTACACATGTATGAATTTGCAGAATTATGCTTCTAACCTTTTTTATTCTATGCAGTTTTCTTTCATCTTTGATGGATGGACAGTCGAGCAAATGGAAAGAGAACACCCCACTCCTGACTAGTTTTTATACTGGTGGCAAATCTATGGATTATCTGCTTTAATCATAAAGCCTTATTCTTTGAGCATGTTAAAAATCTATGGCTTTAGTGAACCAAGGGCACACCAGTCCGGAATCTTTTATAAATTAGTCCAAAACATTGCCGACATTGAAGACCTACACTTCTATCATGGTACTAAAAGATGTGGTCATGTACGCTGGTTTGTGACAAATCACTGCAAAGTAAGATTAATCAGTGCCAGCTATGATGACAGCCAGATCAACTATAATGATTTCCATGAAAGGATAGATCCGAATCAAAATCCTTTCGAAAATCTAAATTTCCTGACACCTCCAGATAATAATCCTTTTCATCAGTGGGAATCAGAAAAAGAAGTCTGTGTTCAGTGCTTTTCAAATCACTTGATTGAAACGTTCATATATCTGCATTATTCACATCCTCAGATTGAACACTATGTATTGTAGTCTTTCCAACCGACGTTGGTGTTGGACAGGTTTCCGTGGGATTCCCTGACCCAAATATCTCCACTGTGTAAGATATTTTGTACAATTATCTGCTTTCCAACTAGGCTTTCGTGGGTTCTCCTTGTTTAAAGAATCTCCACTATGTAAATTTGCTTGTACGCAATAACTTGTGTCATGAGATAGCTTTGGATTTGGTCCCCATATGCTAGAAGGATTTCCATATGGAATAGGGACGAGATAATATGGGTTGTCCACTCATACCCGAATCCAAGATGTACTCTCATATCTTCGTCCTTAGATTTATTTTTTCTTTTGTCTGGAATCTAGGACTTTGTAATAATGCACCTTCACGGATGTTTGTTCCCCTTCATATCTATAAGAAGGTAAGACTCATTCGGAGAAGGCATTCGAGGATCTAAGTTTGAAGAGAGTCCGAGTTGGTCTGAATTCTGAGTTAGCCCTAAGTTGTTAATCTCTTGCTCTGCATCTGCGCAGATATCCGTGATATGCTTGCAACACGAGATAGAAACTCAAAGTCTGTAATGTTTTCTTTGTCTCTACACTGAGCCTGCCTTGTGTGCCAGGTAGCCTTCGGATGATCTTTGCCTCAGTGCAAGATATATCTGATAAATGCCACAACAGTCTATCTCAGTAGAGATTATACCCACAGCCAACAAGCATCATAGATTTGTCTCCATCAGCAAAAGAGGAAGTGGTTATTTGGCAGAGAAAGGGCAAAGAGAAAATAATTGAAAAATAAGAAATAGAAACCCTCAAAGAGCAGTTGAAGGAAACATGTATAAAGATATTAGTTTTTAAGCTAGAGGCAAAGAATCACAGAGCTGAGAAGGTTCAATTTGAACAAATGAGGAAAATATGGGAGGAGCAAGTCACAAGTGTTTCAAAAACTTTGGACAATGCAGAAATGTTGCTAAATGGACTCAACCATTAAGAGGGGAGGTCAAACACATTAAGAGGTGAACTTGCACGTATAATCCAAAAATAGAGCATTAAAAGATCAAATGGAAGATCTTCAGGAGTAGCTGGATTTGATTCAAATGGAGTTAGAAAAGAAAGCGCTGAGGATGAGAGTGGTAGAAGAACCCATCAGCCAATTGATTGTAAATGAAGAAGAAACACCACAGGAGTAAAAATTGAGATGATACAAGTATGATGAGGTTCATAACTTGTAGAGAACCTAAATTTTGCATTTGGAGATCAATTTTTAAAGACAACGACAAAAACAACAAATTTTGGTTTTTTAGATAGTTTCGTAGTGTGCTTCAGGCTTGAGGCCAGAAAAAACGTTACAAAAATTTCTGAAGTTGCATTTTTGCCTTGGAATTCAGTGTTGTTAAGTATTATGGAGGGTAATTGGTTGTTTGCAAGGTGTCTTGGAATAGCAAAGGTGTTTGAACAACAAAGGTGGCAAGGAGATAGGTGAAAACGCTGGTTTTCATACGCTACGAAAACTCGCTACGAAACTGCCTAAACTGCCCTGTTTTGTAGCAAGAGGTTTTTTTTTTTGAAGTGTTCCAACAGCACATCGGTCAGCTAGAGACCTCCAGCATGTCAGTGGGCTATCTCAGCAGAGACTCATTACTCCAAAGGAGTGTCACACCTCCAACTCAACAGGGAGAACAATGATTAAAGTGAAGGTTATCCATCCCTAAAAAGTAGGGGTGTTTTAAATATGTAAAGTGATGGTGAATTTTCCCTCTAAAATGTGATATCTATTATGTAATTGTTTCACTATTATAAGAACCGAATGTAGTAAATAGGAGATAGAGTCCTATTAGGAGTTTGACTTCTTAAAGGATAGTTGTCATTTTTCTGTTTCAAGTAAGTAGTTTCAGTTATGATAGGTGGCAGAGTTAGAATTCGAAGATCTATCAAGCTGGACAGATCATCTACATTGTAAAGAATGTCTATTTATAGACTGAACATTGAAGAGCAAGAGGTTGGAGAATATTGCACCAAATTGCTGCTTGTATGTTTTTTTGTCCATTATCAATAAGATACAGTGACATTCTACTTCCAGACGTGAGATTATTATGAGGTGTTTAATGTGTTGTTGCTATGTATCTTTATGTCTAATCACTTGTAGTGGATTTTATCTGTAATTACTCAGAATCCATACTATTATGCTCTGACTTCCTTTAATGGTGAAATTACTGTGTTTTCCTTATGTTGTGTGTATGAATCATCTTTGTTAAAAACCTCTATCTGCCTTAGCTTCCATGTGAAGAACCACTGTGATTAAGAATACTGATGTTGACTCCATAGCCCAATGGTAGCAAGCCTTCATTTTCAACCTGCAATCATACAAAACCAAGTCATAATTCATAGAGTTATCCATCTAGTATTATCTTTATTGAAAATCATAAACCCCCTTTTAGAGAGCCCTCTCAAATTGAAGAGGCTAATCTTAGTTAGAAGTGGTTTGAAAGAGTTACATTGAGTTGATTGATGAGCAGCCAATCAAGATCAATTTGGTGATAACAGGCTGAACGAGCCTTGATGTGACATAATTCCCTTATTTTCAATATTTTTCAGTGCTTGAAAAATCATTTAAAAAAATGATTATTTTTCTAAATATTCTATCCATGAGTGATCTTACATTGACATTGTTACCCTGACACAACTAGTGCTCTGCGCAGGTCCTTTACATAAGCAAAGGTGGTGTTGGACATCTTTGGTTTATCATTTCATTTTAAACTTTTACACATTCATTTTAACTTTTTATCTCATTTATATAACTTTATAAAGTCCATCATTTTTTTCTTTGATTAAAAAAAATCCCATATGCTCCTAATTTCATGTGTGCAGAAGGAAGTTTATGTTCCTTGTTTCACACACCCCTTCTTCCACACATATGGTTTGTTTATTTGAAAGGGTGTGTAGGGAATGAGTTTGCAAAGTGAGGAATATAATCTTCCTTCCACTCGCATGAAAAAAAGGACAATTCCAGTAATTAAACAAAACCCCATATGCTCCTAATTTCATGTGTGCGGAAGGAAGTTTATGTTCCTTGATTCACACACCCTTTCTTCCACACATAAGGTTTGTTTCTTTGAAAGGGTGTATGGGGAATGAGTATGTGAAGCAAGGAATATAATCTTCCTTCCACTCACATGAAAAAAAGGACAATTCCACTGATATCCAATATGAAGCACATGTGGCAATTGCTATCACGTTGCCAAAAGTAGAGACATTTTCCCTTGTTACAAAATCTACATACTATTAATTATCTTAAAAAATATCAATTCCATTGTACAAAAGCACTCATAAGTTTTGGTAGGCATTAAAGTTGTTATCTAATTGTTATATTTTTTTAGTGCTTTTTGTTGGAATTTGATGAAGCATTTTTTACTTATTATTTCATTTTAAATTTTTACGCATTCATTTTAATTATTTATCTCATTTATCTAACTTTATAAAGTCCATCTATTTTTCCTTTCATTAAAAAAAATTCCCATATGCTCTTAATTTCACGTGTGTGGAAGGAAGTTTATATTCCCTCTTCGCACACCCATTCCCCCACACATACTCTTTGTTTCTTTGAAAGGGTGTGCAGAGAAAGGAATATAAACTTCCTTTTGCGCACATGAAAAAAGAGGACAATTCCAATGTTGCCCAATATGAAGCACAAGTGGCAATTGTTGTCATACTGCCCAAAATAAAGGCATCTTCCCTTATTACAAAATCTACATATTATTTATTATCTTAAAAAATGTCAATGCCATTATACAAAAGCACTCATAAGGTTTTGATAGACATTAAAGGCGTTTTCAAACTGTTATATTTTTTAGAGCTTTTGGTCGGAATTTGATGAAGTAAATTTTGGTCAAAATTGTGTGTGTTTTTTTTTAAATATTCTTGCATTAAGCTAAAACAAAGAAATCTCAGCTAAATTAAGACTAGCATAAAACAATCTACACAATGTCTATTGCAGGGCCAAACATATTTTTAATTTAAATTCTTGACCTATAACAAGTTATTTAATCTCTGGAATGTTATTATAGGGAAAATAAAAAAACAACGTTATACCCTTCGCAGACATACATGATGATGTGGAAATTGGCAAGAGAGACCCAATATTTACAACGTTGATTATGGGTCAAAAAGGTATGAAGTTGAAAGGTTCATAAATAAAATGATGTGTGTGTGTGTGTGT
Organism: Pinus albicaulis; assembly: GCA_034641835.2. NCBI lineage: Eukaryota > Viridiplantae > Streptophyta > Pinopsida > Pinales > Pinaceae > Pinus > Pinus albicaulis. Next base: position 697,137,893 of record CM076575.1, read on the forward strand.
GTGCTAAGCACACACACACACATATATATTATTTGAATCCCTCATTGAATACATTATACAAGGTCAAAGTTCGAAGGTGGAATATTTATTATATGAGTTTTTATGGCACTGGTGTTCTAGAGTGGAACCCGTGCCAACCCATGAAATGTTGATTTTTGTGAAGCATCGAGATGTACTCCCTCATGCCAAAAGACCACCCAAGTCGGCCAAGGAAAATTATGAAAATGAAAAAATAAAATGTGTATTTTTGAGCTTCATGTAGGCCCCAAATGGCCTAGTTGGCCCCACCATGAAGGGGTGTGAATTTTGGTCAAAAGGTCACCCATTTGACTAATATAAAAACACAAGATGACCTCCACATTTGGACCAATTTGACCAACACACATTCTCCTATTTTCTTATCCATGCGTGCAAAGTCAAAGAGGAAGAAATTTGAAGGTTGATCGAAATAAAGAGGCTACCATTTGACCAAATTTGACCTATTTTGTTTGATCAAGATTTTGTTGAGTTTGATCAAAAGTTTGACTGAGTTGACCACTGAAATGGGCCAAGTTTGACCACAGAAGAATGGATATTTTGACCGCAGATTTGGGCCATAGTCAACCACAGTTGATCACAGTGGTTTGCAGACCTTTGATTGCAGAACCAAGCAGACATCACGCTGAATTCCAATATGTTAAACAACATTGACCAACATTAAATTCTTTGATATTTGTAGGTTTGACTATCATTGACTAAGCTGATTTTGACTAGGTTTAACTGGTATCTTGGGCTTGAATTTATGGCACAAATTTCTAGAATTCTTAGATTTGTAAATATTGTTGAAGAAAAAGTTCTCCTTAGAAGAGTTGTCAGGTTTTTCCCAGGTTAATTTTGGTGTATCTATTGTGCTTGGCTTTGTCTTTATGATCCTACTGTTTTCATTGCCTTACTGTTGAGATTTTCCGTGTGTGATTACTTAATGATATATGTGATATAAGATAATCGAATTGAAATTCATTGGAAAGTAATAATTAAGATCATATGATCGGTTTCTACTTTGCATTATTGTAGAAAATTCAACATGGTATGAAAGCCTTGTTGAAAGAGTAACCCACTAAAGAGACAAGTATTCAAACAACTTAATTAGGAAGTCAACTTAAAAAACAAAATCAACAACCTAATTTGTTTTTGAGTCTCTTGTCTAAAAAATGGCATCAACTCTTAGAGTTGAAGACGAGTTGGATGGTGCCTTCAATTTCATATTTTGGAATACCATAATACTACTCATTTTATAAGAGAATAAACTTGAAGAACACGCGGAAAAAGTCATTCCAGAACCAGAGGGAGTTGAAGGGAAAGCTAAATATAAGAAGAATGAAGCTAAGGCCAAAAGAATTTTGGTAGATTCCATCAAAAATCACTTGATTCCTCATGTAGTTGGATTTAAGATTGCCAAGGCAATATATGATGCCTTGGTGGAATTATATGCAAGCAACAATACCAATATAAAATTAGCCTTGAAAAATCGTCTTTGTAATATCACAATAACTAAATCAGACTGTTGTCTCATATTTTATGAATATCTCACAAGTCAGAGACAATCTTGTAGCCATTGGAGTCAATATTGAAGACCCATAACTTGTTTCAATTACTCTCAATGGATTTCCATCCTCATGAGAACCATTTATTCAAGAAATTTGTGCATGATCAAGGCTTCCCACATTTGATGAGCTATGGATTGATTGTGTTCAAGAAGAGTAAATATTATCATCCATAAATAACTCACAAACTCATCAGAACGAAGAAATACAAGCCCTTGTAGCTCATACTAGAAAAGGAATGGGAAGAACGAACTTTGAAAATTTTGACAAAAATTACTTTGGAAAATTGAGTAAGAAGAATCCAGGTAGAAGACTTGTTCACACTCAAGAAAACGGACATGCCAAAATTGAAGTGTTTCACTTATCAAAATTTTGGACATTATGCATCCAATTTTCTTGAAAGAAAAAGGAAGGAAAGATAGCATGGATCAACAACCAATGTTGAAAATGATGATGATGAGAAACCACCTCAAAAAAATTCAAAATAAATTTTCCTTTAGAACTGTCAAGAAATTGGCAAATACCCTCAATTTTCAACTTGTTTTTTTTTTCTTTCACAAATTAGAGATGAGCATTTTTTTAGTTAGCCTCTTATCTTCTTCATTTGTGTATGAACTTATTATGAACCTTTTTTTTAACCCCCTAAGTGAGGTTCATGAATAATCAATATTATTGCAAAATAATTGCCACTACATAGGTAGCAACATAAGAAAGTACAAGGCGAGGTTATAATAAGAGGAACTAGATATTGATGTGAAGATGCAATGGTTCATATCTGTGGTTTACTACTAAGGGTTCATGTAGCACTAATAGGGGCAACTCATTGTTAAATACAATACACAACAAAACCCTGGACCAACAATACTATGTTACGACAAAATTTAGTCCATTTCATAATAAATGAATTCACTAAGTTAAGTGACTTCAAATGGATCGGAGGGTTTGAGGCATTACTATAATTCCAAATCTGAAGATTGAGTGTGAGGATGAGCATCCATCTTAGAAGGAGACAAGGAATCTAAGCTTAATAAGATTTCAGATGGACTTTATTGATTTCTACAATGAAGAAAGGATCAAGATGGAGTTGACAATTCCCTAGAAACCTCAATAGTTTTTCTTCTTAATCAAAATATAATAACTTCATATATTTTCTCCCCTAATTATTATTATTTTCTTGGCCAACCTCTTGTCTTGATAATTTTTTCTTGGATATAATTGTTTCTTCCATGGCCTCCTTAATAAGGGTTGCAAGTATATTGTGAAGGCTTCTAAGGAAATGACTCTAGAAAAATTGAGAAGAACAAAGCAAATCTTGTGACGAGGGTTCTCCCAGTAAGAGGGAGAAACTATAGCATGAGTTTCTTGTGTGATAGAGGGTGTAATAATGGCCGGAGAATTTGCTTTCGTAACAGAGGGAGTTTGGCCTTGGAGATTGAAATGAAAAATTATGGTAGATACACTATTTCTTGGGATTGGAGATTCAAATTTGGTTAAACCCACGATGTATAAGCAGTTGATTGGATTTTTGATGTACCTGGATAACACCAGGAATATAAAAAGTTATGAAGAAATGAGGCTTCAGAAACTAGGACATGACTGGGTCACTTCATTTGAGACATGAGGAGCAATAGAGCTCCAATACATATCCATAAATAAGTAGATTGTGGACGAAATACAAGCTTATTTTGATGCTAATTGTCTCCCTCTTTAGAAGGAACTACTGAGGATTTGGCTAGGTTGACCAAAGGTGAATGTTCCAGGTAAATTATAGGATTAGACTATAGAAATTTGAATAATAGTTGAATTATTCACCGAGATTATCCCGATTACACACTATTTAAGCTTCATGCATAATACATAACCTCTTCTACAATTGATCCTCAATATACGGAAATAGAAAGAAGTCGCATGCGCTCATTAAAACATAATCAAACACACATATCAACACAGGATGTAATGGGGAAAGCAATAGCTGAAAACCCCCAACTATCTGTATATTATAATGATAGAGAACATGTAACAATACATAGCACAATACTCCTCACAAGTACTCAGTACTATCTCCAAAAGTTACACACAAAACTAACTGAGATTTGAACAAGTCCTGGGTTCAAATCTCCTCCACAAGTCTGCCTGCCTCTATTGCGCAATCCAAGTTGATTAATGATGAGATCCAAGTTTGAATCCCACTAGCTCCAACTGTGCAATCGTCATTGACAATCTCCATCAATGTGTGTGCAAATCTCATGCAAAATCATGGTCGCAACTGATAGTCACACTCACCCTTTCACCCACCTCTAACACTGGTCTCCACTGAACTGTCCATGCATTGCAGTTAACTGATGTGTTCTTTAGTTGATTTATGAGTTAATAATTAGTGAATTAATTAATAATTAATTCACACCACTCATCACTAGTGTATTTTTCGGTTAGACTAAATACAACTAGTTCAACTAAGTTAAACAGAACACAACTCCACCAACTGTCTCATCAACTCCACCAAACTCTGCCACATGAGTTCTAACTGAAGTCAACCATGCAATAGCTCAACTAACCCTTAGGAATAGCGTAATTCCTTCTGCCAGTTGCATGTGCCACATCCAAGCATCAAACTGAAGTGCTCCAAGAGGATAAGACAATGTTTATAGTCTAAATATTATTAAGGGTTAATAATATTTGACTGTTCTATTTTTAGCCCGGCAGTCTAAAAATAGATTCCGCCCAATGTCTAAAAATAGAGGTCCATCTATTTTTACCAACTCGACCAATCATCCATAAATAGCATCCTACAACTCATAGACCATGATCCATATGTCTAAAAATAGACTTTGCGTCAAAAATAGCCTGCGGGCCCACTTAGTGAAGGCGACTTCATTTCACTAAGCTCCATCATCTTGTTGCATTTTCAACACTCCCTCTCAACAAGATATGGATTATCTGCAACCCCTATCCTGCCTCTGTGGTATTCGAATTTGCTCCTGGTAAGCGCCTTCGTCAAGATGTCAGCATCCTGATTCTCCGTGGGAATATATGAAAGTAACATGATTCTCCGCTGCACACAATCTCTGATATGATGGTACCTGATGTCGATGTGTTTGGATTTATCATGAAATACTAGATTAGTCGAGAGTTTAATGCAACTCTGGTTATCACAATAAATCACAGTAGGCTCCAAATGTGACCCGAACAATCCGACCAGGATCTTCCTCATCCATATGGCCTCGCATGCAGCCAAGCTTGCTGCCATATACTCAGCGTCTGCTGAACTGAGTGCCATGGATCTCTGCTTCCTGCTGTACCAAGAAACTGTTGTCGACCCGATACTGAAGATCCCTCCAGATGTGCTCTTTCTGTCCATTGGGCTCCCTGCCCAATCTGCATCCGTGAAGCCACATAGCTTCACCTCATCCTCCTGTCTGCACCACAAGCCATATCCCGATGTGCCTCTAAGATAACGCAATACATGCTTGCCTGCCTTCCAGAAGAGCTTGGTAGGTTTAACCATAGCTTGTGAAAGCTAGTTAACAGCATAGCATATATCGGGTCGTGTATTGACCAGATACATAAGCGACCCCACAAACTGTCGATAAACAATGGCATCCACTACCTCCGCCTAAGTAGCATCCTCCTTCCTCCAACCTCCAGGAAGAGGAGTATCAATAGGCTTGCAGCCATGCATGTTGAACTTCTCCAGTATCTCCCGGGCATACTTACCCTGAGAAACAAACAGTCCATCACTACGCTGCCATATTTCCAATCCCAAGAAATAATGAAGGAGGCCCAAGTCCTTCATCTCAAACTCTCTAGCAAGATCCTCCTTGCATGAAAGTATTAACAGCTCATCACCCGTCAAAATCAGATCATCTACATACAGTACAATGATCAGCAACTTCCCCTCCACCACAATCTGGTACAGGTTAGGATCTGCCTCACTCTTGGAGAATCCAAGTCCGGTGAAATATTTGTCCTATCCGTGTGTGCAAAGCCGGGGTACTTGTTTCAACTCGTACGGTGCTCCTTGGTCGCACACATGCGACTCAACGCTGATGATCTTGAAACCTCGAAACCTTCGGGCTACGCTATGTACACCTACTCCTCAATGACTCCGTTGAGGAACGCAATCTTCACATCCATCTGATGGATGTGCCACCTCAATATTTGAGAGAGCTAGGATCGTCCGTATGGGAAGAATACCTTGCAACGGGTGCAAAGGTCTCCTCATAATCGATCCCCTCTATACGCGAGAAACCTCGGGCAACAAATCTTGCCTTGTACTTCTCCACACTCCCGTCAGCTGCTTGCTTCACTTTGTAGATCCATCTCGAACTTACCACTGATTTCCCTTCCGGCCTTGGGACAATCTCCCATTCACTGTTTCTGACAATCGAATCATACTTTTCCACCATGGCATCTACCCATGCGGGATCCTCCACAGCTTCCTCGAAAGAGGATGGCTCTGTCACGATACACTTGCTCACAAGAGACGCTGTATCTAAATGCCGGATCAATTGTTGTCTCTGTCTATGCGTTGTCTTGTAGGTGGTCCTACAACCTTCTGCGCATCTTGAGCCAGTCGCTCGGCTTACGCCGTAAAACACGCCCTGGTGATTGCTTCCTTGAAGATGGTCTCTTCCACTCCATGAAATTCCTCTTGTGGCTGATCCACATCCGGAAGCTCATCCTTAGGAACTAATAGCTCTTCATCTGCATGCAAGTGTGGCTCCCTCTCAAGCGAACACTGCATGGCTTTCTCCTCCTGAAATTTGATATCCCGTCGCACAACAGTCTTGCGACTGTCTGGAAAATACACACGATAGTTGTGGGGCGTATCAGTGTACCCCACAAATATCCCAACCTCTGCGGTCGGCTCCATCTTCTTCCTGGCATCCTTCGTCACATGCAAGTAGACAGGTGAACCAAAAATCCTCAAATGGGAAATATCAGGTCTCTTACCAGAAAACGCCTCCTTTGGTGTACTCATGCCAAGTATCTTGTGAGGACAACGGTTCTGCACATATACTGCAGTATTGCATGCCTCTGCCCATAAGTGAAGGGGTAGGCCCTGATCATGCAACATCGCCCGTGCAGCACCCACGATCGTTCTGTTATTCCGCTCAGCAACCCCATTCTGCTGTGGGTTATGAGGTGCAATGAGCTCCCTCCGAATTCCTTCTGCGCTGAAAAAGTCCTTGAATTCAGCAGAGATGAATTCACCACCATTGTCGCTCCTAAGAGCCTTCACATGCTTCCCCGATTCCTTCTCAACCAGCGCCTTGAACTCACAGAACTTTGAGTATGTTTTGCTCTTCTTCTGCATGAAGAAGATCCATCACTTCTGAGAAAAATCATCAACAAAGATCACATAGTACTTGTGCTTTGCTGTCGAAGCTACTGAGAAAGGTCCACACACCTCTGTGTGAATTCTCTCAAGGATCGTCGTGGCGTGACTATCCTTCTCGTGAAAGGTGGCTTTCACAAATTTTCCCAAGGTACACCCCTTGCACTGATCTGACTCCGCAAGAGTGCCCTTATGAAGCCCAGTAGAAATCTGTTGCAGTATCTTCAAAGCGCCATGGTGAAGGTGGCCCAATCTCTGGTGCCACAACTTGCCATCATCCCGGCTCACCATTCCTTCCGCCTTGCATGCCATTGCTGCGCAGCCATCTACTTGCAACTGATAAAGGTTCTTGACTCGAACCCCTATCTTCCGGGTTTCTCCAGTTGTCTTACTGCGCAGGAAAGCTTTTCCTTCGCTGAAGACAACATCGTACCCCTTGTCTTATAACATCGCCATAGAGATCAGATTCTTCTTCAATCTTGGAACATGCATCACTTCCTTCAATACGAAGGGTTTACCAGACTCCCTCTCAAAGGAAATGGTACCGATACCGGTCGCACTGTATCTACCATCATCGCCCATCTCGATGTGCACTCCAAGATCTTTCTCATCCAGATCTGAAAACAGATCTCGATCTCCAGTCATGTGAAAATACGCACCACTATCCAAGAACCATACTGATCCCATCACACTTGAGACCAAGCATGCGATCAGCGAGAAATCCATCTCAAACTGCGAGGCTAAGGCCTCTCCCGTTGCAGATTCAGCAGCTTGCGTATTTTTCTTCTTCTGCGGACAATTTGTGGCATAATGTCCGTGTTGGTGACAGTGAAAACACTTCACCTTGGACATGTCCTGCTTCTTGCCTTTCGCACCGGAATGAGAAGCATTCTTGCTCTTCCCCTTCTTTGCTTTGGCAGCCAAAGTGAAATTTTCTTCATCAGATGCCTTTGATGAAGATCCGTCTCTGGTATTCCGCCTTATCTCCTCTTGCACAAGATCCTACCAAAGTCGCTCCCATCCTGGCAATTTCTCCCGACCATTGACAGAATCCTGATAGGCATGCCAACTCTTCGGAAGACCAAGGAGAGCCAAGCTCACCAATTCCTCATCATCGACAGTCACCCCCACACTTCCCAGCTCATCCCTGCATTGGATGAACTTCGTGAGGTACTTCGGCATACTGTCGCCTTTCTCCATCTTTATGTGTCTGAGTTTATCCTTGAGCGCAAACTTCCTTTGGTCACTCTTGCTTTGGAATAAATCTATCAACGCTTTCCACATAAATTATGGATAAGATTTTCCATGCATGTTGGATACAATGTGATCCTTCACGCCCTCCAACAGAATCCTTCGAAATTTTGCCATCTTCTTTTGCCAAGCCTCAACTTGAGCAGCATCAGTAGGCTTTGGGATCTCAGCTTCTATGAACTCCTTCAGCCCGTTATCATCTAATACCGCCTCCATCCGGTCCTTCCATGCAACATAATTTGAACTGCCCTCAAGGGCATATTCCAGTCGCAATCCGTTGAAAGACATTTCAACTCTGGCACCAAGAAAACTGCTGCAAATTCGAATTCCAAATTCTGCTGCAAATTCGAATTCCACCAGCTCAAAACTCAGCTACTTCTGGATCTGTGAGAACAAAGTATTTCAAGCACAGAGATCAACTGTAAGGGAATTTACTGGATATATCACCTTTCAAAGAAAGGATGGATCCAGAGGCTACCTGGCCCGTTACAGACTCTGTCTACCGAAATAATTGTAATCACTGTAATAGATCCGATGATCAATTTCGCTCTGATACCATGTAGAAATTTGAATAATAGCTGAATTATTCACCGAGATTATCCCGATTGCACACTATTTAAGCTTCATGCATAATACATAACCTCTTCTACAATTGATCATCAATATGCGGAAATAGAAAGCAGTCACATGCGCTCATTAAAACATAATCAAGCACACATATCAACACAAGATGTAATGGGGAAAGCAATCGCTGAAAAACCCCAACTATCTGTATATTATAAAGATAGAGAACATGTAACAATACATAGCACAATACTCCTCACAAGTACTCAGTGCTATCTCCAAAAGTTACACACAAACTAACTGAGATTTGAACAAGTCCTGGGTTCAAATCTCCTCCACAAGTCTGCCTGCCTCTACTGCGCAATCCAAGTTGATTAATGATGAGATCCAAGTTCGAATCCCACTAGCTCCAACTGCGCAATCCTCATTGGCAATATCCATCAATGTGTGTGCAAATCTCATGCACAATCATGGTCACAACTGATAGTCACACTCACCCTTTCACCCACCTCTAACACTGGTCTCCACTGAACTGTCCATGCATTGCAGTTAACTGATGTGTTCTTTAGTTGATTTATGAGTTAATAATTAGTGAACTAATTAATAATTAATTCACACCACTCATCACTAGTGTATTTTTCAGTTAGACTAAATACAACTAGTTCAACTAAGTTAAACCGAACACAACTCCACCAACTGTCTCATCAACTCCACCAAACTCTGCCACATGAGTTCTAACTGAATTCAACCATGCAATAGCTCAACTAACCCCTAGGAATAACATAATTCCTTCTTTCAGCTGCATGTGCCACATCCAACCATCAAACTGAAGTGCTCCAAGTGGATAAGATAATGTTTATAGTCTAAATATTATTAAGGGTTAATAATATTTGACTGTTCTATTTTTAGCCCGACAGTCTAAAAATAGAAACCGCCCAATGTCTAAAAATAGAGGTCCATCTATTTTTACCAACTCGACCAATCATCCATAAATAGCATCCTGCAACTCATAGACCATGATCCATATGTCTAAAAATAGACTTTGCGCCAAAAATAGCCTACGGGCCCACTTAGTGAAGGCGACTTCATTTCACTAAGCTCCATCATCTTGTTGCATTTTCAACATAGACAAATCTTCTATTTGGAAGCCAGAAGGACTTGGCTTTGTGAACGAAGGAGATAGATGTAATTCACCTTTTAAAGCCAGAAGGACTTGGCTATGTCAAATGAAGGAGATAAATGTAATTCACCTTTTGAAGCTAGAAGGACTTGACTAATTCATAAAGGAATTTGACCCAAAAGGTGAATGGTCCAAAGGAAAATTCTCTCAAACTAAAAATTTAGATGCCTAGGCTAGGTCATGACCAAAGAATATTGATATGATTTTCCTAAGGAGCCATAAAGGACTTTGGTCAACCCTGGATATATCAAGATCTACATCGCCGAATCTAGGATGGAGTCATAGACATGCATAAACAAACTCATGAACTCTTCTTAAAGAAGGAATTTAAACGAGAGAATTGTTGCAAATAATACCTCCCTTTCTAAGAGAGTTGATTTTTTTGTTGCATTAGGAGGTATTTTGGCATGCTAAAAGGCCTCCCAAGTTGGCCAAGGAAAATTATGAAGATAAAAAATGAAAATTTGTATTTTTGAGCTTCATGTAGGCCCCAAATGGCCAACTCGGCCCCAACATGAAGGGCTGTGACTTTTGGTCAAAAGGTCACCTTTTTGACTAATATAAAAACACAAGATGGCCTCCACATTTGGACCAATTCGACTAACACACATTCTGTAATATCATAAATGGGATATTTTATGAATTTTGCCAGAAATTATTCAACCATAAAACCACTAGAAGATGGCCATGGAAAATAACTTTAGAAATTTAAGTCGTTAACATTATAAACAAATTTAATAACATCAACCACAATATTTACGACAAAAACAAAAATATAATCTGCAACTGAATAATAGACAATATAAGTATGCAAAAGTTCTCAGCCTTATTTTATTAATATAAATTTGTTGGTACAAAAGCTGGAAATGGCTAAAATAATGGCCCAAATAGATCTACAACAATGCTGCAGTTGGCCTCCAAAACAAACTGGAAATAACTGCAACCTATGAATCCCGAATGGATCCACCAAGGGAAGAGATGGGTGCTTGCCCACTCTCACTAAATCACCTGAGGGTTTCCGTCCTAGGGCTACTATTGAAGTAGATAATCCAAGTTCTCAAACCTCTCACACAAACAATGATCCAATCCAAGATATCTCCAAATGACCTTCGCTTCTCCTTTTATAGCTCCGATGGATAGATCTCCAATCCTCTAGAAGCATCTTATTTTATTATTTTATTATTATTCTAGAATATCCACCATTGACTCTATGAACGTGACTTTAATTTAATTACATTTCACTTAAGTCACTTTTGGCCCCTTTTCCTCTAAATATTATTTTTCCTTTAATTAAATGACTAATTAAAGTCATTTTTAATTAAGGAAAATAATATATTGCCCATGGTGCTATCTTTGGCCACTATAAGTCACTTTTTAGCATCCCATCATGAAGATCTCCTCATTCTGGTTCCAACGAGCTATTACACTAAGGTGTTCGATCATGTATTCCTCCCAAAATGCCACCTTGAACGTAATTAATTGAGTTAAACCCAAAAATACTCAGTTTTCTGAAAGTTGTCGGAATGCACTAGAATGGAAGGAAAATTGTGCGGATGATGGAATATATCAAGCGAATGCCATCGGTCCTCATCGAAACTCCTCAAAACTCCTCCAAAAAATCCCTGGGCCCGCTGATGACACCAACCTGTATTTGTGATTTGTCTGCTCCCAACTCTAGAAGTCCATCCTAACCCTGTCATAGGTGATACCAAAAAAATGAATATTACAAATCTTCCGCCCCAAGATTTCTTGCCCTCAAGCAATCCAAATATGTGGGCCACCCTGTTGGCCCGATGCAACTGAGACCTAATGCCTAGGTCCCATACAAACCCCTGGGTGCTGCTATGCACCCGTGTCAAGCCAATCGGAATAGACCCCTCTGTTAGTATGAATCTTGATTCGAGGAGTACGAAAAAAGATCACTTTAGCTGCGCATAACAAATAGCCCTAACAACAGAAATGACTGCTAATATCTTCAGATCTGCAGTTAGATGATCAAGACAAATGATGCAAAAATCTAGATATATGCATTAGAAGACATTAAATAGTAGAAAAATAATATTTACTCCATAGATCCAATAGAAAAGACGAGAATATATCCAATGAAATTTTTATTAATGGCACATGGGAAGAAAACACAAGAGGGTGTTCCCTGTTCTCCTCAATGGGATGGGTTCTTGTAAGTCCTCAACACTTCAGATTTAGAATTCCTCTCTCTTGATGGTGTAGAAAACCCAGACAAAAATGGAAAAATATGGCTATGATAATGGATAAATAGCCAGACCAAGAGTTGAGATCCAGAGTGATCTTTAGGCAACAAAAGGTGAAAAATGAATGAGAAAACTCTTCTATTTATAACAAAATATTGAGTTAGTCTAGAGATTGGTGCATAATTAAAATATTATTAACCAAATATAGATCCAATTTTTATGGAATATTTTATTATATTTGTTGGAGAGAAAAGGAATTTGACTTGAGTCAAATCCCTTTATTTGTAAATAATAAATAAATAAATGATTTATTTATTATTTTAAGGATGTGATTAAGTAATAATAAATAAATAAATGATTTATTTATCATTTTAAGGATATGGTTGAGTAATAATCAAATAAATAATGATTTATTTAATTATTGAAGGGTGAATTAGTCATATTTAACAAAGAATATTATTTAAATAAGATTTAAACAATTATTATTTAGAAAATAATAAGATAAATAATGATTTATCTAATTAATTTCTTTGTTTTGGGTTAAATATAACCAGAAATATTAATTAAACTACTATTTAACTAATTATTTCTTGAGGAAAATCAAACAAATATATATTTATTTAATATTTCCTTATGGGGTTTCCTGTTTAGACCATAAAAAACTTAATAAAGGTGATTTACTAAGTTATTTTCATAGTGAAAGAAATTTTACTTGGAGTAAAATTGGTCTTACATGATGTACTTGGGTCCATCTAATGATAATAGGTTAGATGACCAAAAAATGGTGTAACAGATTGTCCCCCAACGTGCGAGCATTAGGAGCTGATCGTATGACCGAAGTAAGTTGTAAGAACTCAATCGCTAGACATCGAAGGGGAAGTCAAAGAGAGAGAAGTATAAGGTAAACCAAAGTGCTGAAAGAACTAGACCCTGAGGAGGCGACTTACAGGTGCGACAAGTCTTTTTGATGAGTGAGTACCTGCTATAGGCAGCGAGGGAGGCATACCTATGCCCGCCGAGGCAATAGTAGAAACAATAAGGCGCCCAGAAAACCACGGAACACAACAATAAAGCATATGCTGGCCTAAACATGAGCCAAATAAATAACACGATAATGAATCCCACATACATATTGCGCCTAGGATAACAACCAGGACTTTGTACAATAATATCTAAGTACATGAGATATAAATACAACCCAGATGCCCCTGAAAACAGGAAAGGGCTCTAAAAATCTGACTGATACATGTAAACAAAAAGGTGTTGCAAGCGGCTGAGGCCGACATCATCAAATGTGTGGCGCTGCATCGAAGGCTGTAATGAAGATTTCATCCGAGTGTGTGGGGGGCTACCTGTAGGGCCACCCCCTCATGAGGACTAAGTCATCTCACACACACTCGAGAATCATCGATGTTAACTGCTGCATCACTGAACCATCAAGTATACAGATCTTGACCATGTTGAAAGGAGTTGGAGTTGAGAAGCAATCAAGTCAAAGGGCAATAAGGAGTCCCTTTGCCTGATCCGAGGTACCGAACAAAAGTGGAAGCTGGAACCAAGGTACACTGTCCTCTAGACCTATCTTCTGGAATGAATGAGATGATGTCGACAGAAGGAGGTCTGCCATAGGTGAGGCAATAAGGGATCCTCAACTAAGGCATGAGAGAAAATAGTAGAGTGACTGACAGGCTGATACCAATGATGATGATGAAATGAGGGGAAATGAGTAGCGAACAAACGACTTCCCTTGTTAGAGCATAAACGGCATGGATGACCTGGCAGCGACTGACACAATATCATGGGGGATAGGGGACAGTGGGACTGAAGGCCATAATGAGTGACATGAGAGAGAAACCAAGCGATGAAGGATGGAATACTATAGCGGGGTGCGAAGAAACTTGGGATAGACTCCATGAAAGCAATGATGACTCAACTCAGATGCTCTAAACAAGGGTGACTCGATGGTATTTCCAGACAGGAAAATGGTCCAATGGGGAGCATAAAGGCATGAGTATAAGATGGTAGCTCATGACGAAAGTCAACACGAGCGTGGACAAGTATGGAGGCAACATGGTGCCCCTGGTACGAGTGTTGCAAGTGAAGAAATTCAATTTTGCGGAAGGGTGAAGTGGCGCTTCGTGGGAAAAATATGTCCCGGTGAAGTATCAAATCACTAAAACTAACAGATACCCATTTGAGGGCTTGGTGAGAGCTTTCCAATGGTGCAGACGGTTTGGTAAATGGAGCTACAGTTGGATCGTAGCAAGCGAAAGAAAAAACAAGGGGTTTCTCTTTTAATAAGGCATTTTCCCTCCAAAATCATTCATTTGCATGTGGCGCTGTGGTGAATGTAGAGAGGAGAGAAGGCCCTAAATCTTGCAGCGATCGTAGCGGACAAACCGACCATTGGAATCGAGATCCGTCAGTTGCAGGTAAGAGGCCTAACCCTACTCTTTCTTTTCAGTGGATTAAAAGTTTAGATTAGGTCCCTGAGGCTCAGTAACAGCTCTCTACTCCTCTTCACGGCCGGGTCGCACTTTTTGGAGCAAAAGGTGCGACCTGGGTAGCAGGTTTTGGCCATAAAAGTGCAACTTGTCCCAGGTTTAGGCATGAAAAGTGCACCCTGTCCGGGAGGGGTGCTTCTGTGTTGTTTTTAGCTGAGTACTAGCGTTTTTTGATGAGAAAAAATCTTTCCTATCTGTACACTGATAAATATGATGGTTTTTTGCAGGTATGGCAGAATTACGGATCAATTAGAGAGAGAGAGACCTGGGCGCATCACGGTCGGAGATCCGGGAGGATCAGGGTGTCCGCAGTGCTTTGGCTAGGTTTGGGGTTCTGAAGTTTGTGGAGAACCCTTTGATGAGAGCTAGGGAGCCCTTATTGGCCCGGGTTGTCAGCTATTGGGATCTAGACCATGAGGTCTTTATAGTGCAAGGGCATCGGATCGAGTTGACGGTCCAGGATATATATTTCCTGACTAGTCTTCCACCACTTGGGATGGTAGGGCATAATCAGCGAATATTACCGCGTGGGTGGAACATCATAGAGTTTGTAGAGCGCCATTGTTGGCCAGGTCTCCAAATCAAGGGGACTCGGATATCCATCGAGGATTTGGAGAGGTTAGAGACCTGTGTTGTGGTCGCAACGGTGCTGCGGATCCTGAGAAACTAGGCACTCCATCACATCATGAGGGGTCAAATGATGCTTGTGGAGAGTGTTTTGAGTGAGACCTACTATGGGTGGGCCCAAATGATGCTGTCGTCATTGAAACGATAGTTGTCGCTATGTAAGCGGCAAGTGAACCATGACTGTGCATATGGTACAGTTTTGTGCTCTTTCTTCTTTGAGAATATCCTGACACTTCAACCTCGCATACAGCTCCCAGATGGAGGCCCGAAAGAACCTAGGATACGCCGGTGGGGGTGACTACTATGCAGAGGAGGAGGTGGAGTAGTTGGACGGGTGTTCCATCCTGATTTCTTTGTTCATTGGGATCAGATGACGCTGCATATAGACGACTATCCCTATAGTGGGATGAGTTATTGTGGGGACCCGGATCTGCCACTGCCGCCTGGTCATATATGGGGACCCGATGGTGAGTGACAAATTGCTAATATTTTATGTGCATGTAAAGTTTCTAGCATATTATATGTGATACTGATTCTTTTACTTTTGGTATGTAGATACAACACCGGTAAAACCGGCTGAGTACATGGGACGACCTACAGTATCAAGGGCCACAGGGTCTAGTGGATCAAGGGCACAACACAATGAGGATGCAGCAACCCTTCTGGAGGATATCCATCATAGATGTGAGAGGCTTCTGACTGGTGCTTCGGAACGCGATTGGCAGGTCTTAGATGACTAGTGCATAGAGCCATGTATTGATTTACCCTTGGAATGGCGAGGGGTCATGCGGCGTATGGCGATGGCCGGACAGGGCATGCGTGATCTACGAGCAGCGGGGGTAGAGCAATTGGCTCGAGATCCTCCAGATAGTGATTAGTGTGTAGGGGTAGGTGGTGCCCCTAGTTTTTAGGTTTTGTAACATGCTATGGGCATGTCATATGTATCAGAGTTAATGAACTCTAAAACATTTTATACGACACATACTATGGATATGCATTGTTTTGATATTTTTATGCTATTGTCTTGTGTTAAATGTGTGTGTTAAATGCCAATCCAGAATATGGTTTGCAATGCTATCTACGTACTGATTTTGTGCTCTAGGTACATGACTGAAAGTAATGATTTCAAATTCATGCATCAAAAGCTTCACTCGTAAATATCTTCTGAAAATGATAGGATTATGCACACGATATACACCATTAAATTGCATGATAAGAAGCAGGGAATCTAAATGAACATGAAGGTGGAGGATGCGATGTGAAAGGGCATCGGCTAATAAACCTCGCATAGCATCATATTCATCCTGATTATTGGTAGCAGTACCAATGCATACACCGTTTGAAAGAACAAGCGCCTGCAAAGGGGTAAAAATGGCCCAACTTGCCGAGGCTAAATTCTCGGAGTAGCGACTTGCACCATCGGCAAAACTGATATAAGGTGTTGACGGGGGGTCCCTCTGAAAGGTGCCACAAGACAATAAATGGGAGGATAAAGAACAATGCTGGAAACCTGAGCACATAGTAGAAATCGAATGCACTCTGCGGAAGGGAGTGATTCTGGTAGGATGTCTACTTCCCACATGCCGCTGGTGAGGGGAAGTGTGGGAGCTATTGGAGGCGTAGCTTGAGCTCAGGCTGCATAAGTCACCAAAGGTATGGATGATGGCATCCTGTTTATGGGCGGGAAAGATGAAGTCAAGGGTGGACATAGCTTCCATGATGTCGTTGTCACAACAAGAGGTGGAAGGATAGGAGGAAGGGAGACCACATGACGCGGTGAGGCTACCTGACTCATCATCATGAGAAGAAAGACTCACATGCGCATCGTCGCGGGGGATGACGTAAGAACAAACAAATAAAGGATCTATTGATGTTGAGCCCGGGGTGTTTGCTGAAAGGGGGTCAAGCGAAACAACAAGAGAAGATTCAGAGGGAGCTTCTGTCGAGGGTCTCAAGGATGATGAAAGGTAGAGGATGGTGGCTGCATGCTCTGTCATTTCGACATCAGGGGGGAATGTCAATAGGAGCAGGTAAATCCTCAGTCTGGCCTATCACTAGAGAATTTGGCGGAAATTCTGACGGCCAAATCGTCGCTATTCCGACACATTGTCGTCGCAGGAGCGACAGTTAGAGGGAGGGAAAACCGTGGTTTACCATACCTTCGCAGTTCCGACACAACTAAAAAGTGTTGCAGTATCGACACTTTTCCGTCGCTTCCAAACAAGCGTCACTCTTCTGACGTCTCCTAATCCGTCGCACTTCCGACCTCTATAAACTGTCGCACTTCCGATGAAATGTGGTCTGACATTTTGAACGTCGCTCTTCCGACGTCTGTAAACTGTCACAATTACGATGAAATGTGGTCCGACGTTTTTAACGTTGCTCTTCCGACGTCTGTAAACTGTCACAATTACGACGAAATGTGGTCCGACGTTTTGAACGTCGCTTTTCTGACGTTTGTAAACTGTCACAATTACGACGAAATGTGGTCCGACGTTTTGAACGTCGCTCTTCCGACGTCTGTAAACTGTCACAATTACGACGAAATGTGGTCCGACGTTTTGAACGTCGCGCTTCCGACGTTTGTAAACTGTCACAATTCCGACGCTTACAAGACGTCGGAATTGCGACGAAAGGTTCAATTTAAAAAAAAAAAAATGAAATTTTAAAAGAGGAAAAACGCTGTTTTGAATATATTATATGAAGTGAAACAGTACATGAAGTCATTAAATTTTCACATCTGAAGATTTGAACCCAAATATCCATCCAGAAAAGTGGAAGTCCCACCCCAGACAATGATAGAAAAATACTCCATGTCACATACAGGGACATGATATAAAACCCAGTAACGGTCCACATGGAGATTATCGACAATCTGAGAAAGCATCCAAATATGCCCAAGGCATCTATAAGAAAGTGAAATAGCAGTATGTAGAATAGTAAAACAACAGATAGAGTACCGACATCCATTATTCCAAATACAAATTAAAGTACCCAAAATCCTTGAACAGAGAAAAACGCTAATCATGTGAGGAGTAAGATATGTCCCAAATATAAAAAGACCATGAGACCATATCAATAAACCAACAACATAGACCAGCATCGCTAGTTTTGAAGGCAGAGTGATAAACATTAATCATTTTTTTTTCACGAGAAAAAACGTTGTTTTGAATATATTATATGAAGTAGAACAGTCCATGAAGTCATTACATTTTCACATCTGAAGATTGGAACCCAAATATCCATCCAGAAATGTGGAAGTCCCACCCCAGACAGTGATAGAAAAATACCCCATGTCACATACAGGGACTTGATATTAAACCCAGTAACGGTCCACATGGAGATTATCGACAATCCGAGAAAGCATCCAAATATGCCCGAGGCATCTATAAGAAAGTGAAATAGCGGTATGTAGAATAGTAAAGCAACAGATAGAATACCGACGTCCATTGTTCCAAATACAAATTAAAGTACCTAAAATCCATGAACAGAGAAAAACGCTAATCATGTGAGGAAGACCATCAGACCATATCAATAAACCAACAACATAGACCAACATCGCTAGTTTTGAAGGCAGAGTGATAAACATTAATCATTTTTTTTTCACCAGAGAAAAAACGTTGTTTTTAATATATTATATGAAGTAAAATAGTCCATGAAGTCATTACAACAATATAGACATATGGTCTCGTAGATAAGAAAAATGATAACTGATGTTGTGCTGTTTCCTTCTTTTAAGAATGTGCTGGAGGCAGGCCCTATATCTTGGCTTGCTACTGTCCTCTTTAGTAATTCTATGTTGATTATTTCATTTCACTGATACTCTTTAATTGCTTTGATACTTTTTGACCTTTGTTCATCCTTTTATCCTTTTTATCATGATATACTGTGGTAAATAGGCAAAAATTTATGTAAGGATAATTTTTTACAAAAGTTCCATCATTTCTTCCCACCATTGAACTTCTGGCACTCTGGTCCTTTGCAAATTTCTTAGTGTTTCATCAGCATCAGTATATATGAAGAAATTAGGCTAATTTTGGAACAAATGATTTACTTCATGCTCGAGATAAAATAAATTCTCCAATCTATTATGAAGGTTTTTCCCTGTAGGCAATGCTGCTGTTGATGAACTGGTTGAAGAACTAGCTTGATTATCAGCATATTTGTCCAATTTTTCAACATAACTATCAAGGTCCATTAGCTTATCTTCTGCAACTATAGGACTGGGCAATCCTCTATTTAACAAAATATTCAATCTTTCTCCGAAGGCAATGATTTCTTCTTGCATATCTGAGCACCTTCGTTATAAATTATGTACCAGAGTTCTTTTAGTAAAAACTTTCTTTATTTCTAGAATTGTTCCGGTCCTGTCCTGAATACCAATTTCTGCAAGTTGATTCTTAGTCTGAGTATTCAAAAAATGTATAAGTCTATTGGCCTCTTCTGGCATATTTCCCAACTCTTGTCTTGATCTCTCAATCTCATCCAGAGCCAATTTAATTAAGTTATTATGTTCATCCATTATCTGAATTGAGGACCAAACATCCTTTATTGATTGAATGATATTATCCCAAATAATATTATTTATTTCTTCTAAAGGTTTCTCCAATGTGAGATCCTTTTCCAATGCTTTGACTGTTTTTTCTAATTTGTTCACTTCTCTTGTTTTATCAGCAACACTCATTTTTGAAAGATCATATTTATGTTCTAGAGTGGCCAATTGTTCCTTTGTTTTGTGAAGCTCTATGGCCTGAATGTTCATATCTTCCATTGACTTTGTTAATTCATCAGTGTTCAAATTTGCAGTGTTGCTCTGTGACAATTCTGCTGGCTGACCTGTTGTTGATGTACCTATCACTACTCCTGCTATAGATACTAGAATATTTTCCTTCTTATCTTTTAATGCATTCTCAAGCTCTTTTTCAGTTGCAGTAAGTTGCTCATTCAATTTTAAGAGCAAATCCATTAGTTCTTCCTCAGAATTTTGTTTGATGATTTCTGCAGTCTATGGATGTCTTGAGGCCGGTGACTTTAATTGTTTTCTCAGAGCTGCAATATCATCATCTTTTCTCTTGATCAAAGCTTCAATACCTTTCACATCTTTAGGATTATGACCCAAACCAATGATTATTTCCTCTAAAGTTTTGATTCTATTATCCTTAGCTTGGGAGGAGGCTTTTTCAAGCTGCAACTGTGTATTAGTATTATCCAAAGAATCCTGCAAATTATGGGTCATCATTGATTTATCCGTCAGAGTAGAATAAATCATCTCACTTGTTTGCTTGTGTAGCTCAATTTGATCTAAAGGATGGATATCCTTTACTAAGACTTCAAAATTAGTCCTAACGTAATTTGCAGCTGTCTAAGGCTGCCGCACCTTGGGCTTAAAATGGCTCATTAACATATTACCCTGTTGGATGTCATAAGCTGATATCAATCTTTCTTGATTTTTCGGAGCCATCTTCAAATATTGGTTGTACACTTGAAGTCTAAGTGGATCGTTCCTGGCCTTTATATTGGTGAATGTTCTTTTGATGTCCCAGGCAGTTTTCACTGGAGGTTTGAAAGAAGATATTTCTGCACTTTGTTGCCTTTGTATTCCATGTTTTTTAAAATTAGTGGATGTCCCACTACCTGTATCTGTTTGCTGACTGTCTTCTCTTCCCTGGCTGTCAGGGATTTCCTGAAATGATTCATCTTCTGGAAGGGGAGTTAATTTCTGCCTTTTAACATCTTGCTATTCAGAAGAGCCACCAATAGGAGTAGTTGTTTCAGCCTCTCTCTTTTTGCCCTTTTCTATATTCAGAGGAGTTTGTAAAATAGAAATTTCTGGCTCACTGATCTGAGTAGGAGGAATTTGTCCTTGACCTTGTTCTTTAGAAGTCTCTGGTTGCGCTGTCATTATGAATTTTTCAATTATTTTTATATCAGGCTCCTTTTCTTTTCCTTTAGATTCTACTGCTACTGTACTAATCTCTTGCAAATTTTGTTGTAAAGTCCTGGCTGAAGAAGATCCCTGCACCTGTCCAAAAGATTCTAGGTCAAGTATTTTTTCAAGATCTTTCATTACATTTTCAACATTGACCTGCTCACTATCATTTTCAACCAATGTCCCTTCTGTCCATTCATCCATATTAGCATATTGTTTTATTTCTGGGATTCTTTGATGGATGTATGGTGACTGTTTATTTTTCATTCTTCTATCACAGATAAAGCTGTTTGGATCATAAGGCACCCAATAGAAACTCTTTTGTAGTCTGAGATGGTCTTCTAAAATCCTTTCGGCTTCTTGTCCAGCTTCCCTAGAGTTACAAATGAAGGGACCTAATTGGCTCTTGATATTGAGTTGAGCCTTTTTCTTTGCATTGCAAAAATGAATTATATCTGAATTATTCATCTGCCTGAAATATTCTAATGCAAAGAGTCTCATTGGGACATACTTGAGCAGTTTGAATGGGCATAATTCACATCCATATATCCTGATCTCTGTGTAGTTTTGATATAGGTACCAGTCACCTATCTTGTAATGCTTTGAGAGCTGAAGGAGTTTCTTGATTTCATTGTTAATTCTAGGAGGAGAGACTCCTGTCAACAAGGTAGTTGCAGGATGAACAAAAAGGTCGACAAACTCATTATAGGAATAAGGAGAATCAGAGGAATTTTGAGTAATGGCAGACCAAAAGATGACTGACCTAGGATTCCCTTTGGCATCAAGTTTCTTAACATAAAAGGGAAATTTTCTGACTGAAAGTAAATCATGAGATGATATATGACAGAAGAATACTTAAATACTCTCTCATTCTCAAATCTCATGAACTGATCATGGATTTTGTCAACAATATAAGATGCAAAATCGTACTTGACAGCAGGAGGCTATCCAGGGGTAAAAATGGATAACAATACTAGGGTTAAGTGATCAACATACTCACTAGTATTTAAGCTCATTATGGAAGATATCATGTCTAAAATAACTCTACCCTCATCAGTAAAGAAAGCATAACCATAAGGGGGAGGTTTTTTAGGATGATGCTCTGGTAACATGAAGGTTTGGCATAGACGGTTTAACTCTTCATGGGATAACTTAGTAGATTTCTCAAGTAATTCAACCATGGACAGGGGAGTGAGAGCTTGACCAGGTTGGAATTGTAGCATTTCATTTATGGACTGAGCAGTTATTGGGAAAATGACATTTTGACTTGGGGATAAAACTGCTCGTTGGTTGGGATCATACTTTGCGTAGCAATAATGGATTAACTCAGGAAAAATATGGACTGAGGGGATAAGGTACATAGGAAGATTTGATTCCCAAAGTCCAAAGATGTCAGAACCATTCAAATAATTGTCTCTGTAGCGGCAAAATATTCGAAAATGATTCTCACTGAGATGCAAGTCCTTAATTTGAAAATCCATATCAGCTAAAGGCAAATAATCCAAGTCCTTGTGAGGGGCATTGATGGGCACGACATTCAGAGCTACAGGAACTTCCATTTTTGGTTCTTGTGGATTCAGAAATAGAATTTCGGGGTTTTTGTGGAAAAGGGGCACAATTACCAGTTTTGGGAATATAATTGCAGTTCTGGGAACGAAAAAGACCAAACTGAACTTCTTTTCAGACCTTAGTGCAGAATTAAAACTAAAACCAGGATTTTTTACAGAGTTTAGCAGGGAATTGGAATAAATACCTATTTACGGGAAAGGAAACGTGTTTAAACAGGCGCTGGTTATGACAGAAGAACCCTGAAATACTCAGCTTCAATTCTCTTCAGCAAGGTAACGGTCGGCAAGCGTTAACAATTGGTTTTTGAATTTTGTTGCATGGAAGACTGGCTAGCGCACGGAACAATGAAAATGACGCAGACACAATTTGTTTTATTTACAAATTCAAAAGGGTGGCGGGGAACAATGAAAAGGACCCGAAAAAGATTAGGGCGAATTTGATAAGAAATTCGCGTCACAACTCTCCCTCCGTACGCCAGCCATCTTCGGACCCGAAAAAGATTAGGGCGGAATTCATTTGGTTTTTGCGTCACAAAATTGGCCGACGTCAGCAGGCTATTTTGGAATGCGAATTTGGTTTGAATTATGGTTTATCGCCGTTTGAATTCCGGCGGGCTCGACTCAAGAGAACCGGGGTCGTGAACACTGTTCAAATATAAAAATCCCGCTTAATAAAGAGACAAGATTGTTGTGCTTTCGGAACCTGACCCGAGGATTGGACATGAGTTAACAAACAAAAGGATAGCGGAACTAGACTTGCACCCGTGGTCAAGCCCTGTACCAAAACCACGAGCGGAATCACAAAAGCAGGTTGCCCATATCGCACCGCTTTTGCGAAGTAGGCGATATTTCCTATTCGCGAGCGATTCCATAGGGAAAGCGACACGTGGCGAAGTGACCCCCGGAAAACCACCGTTTAACCTGTGCCATCGCACGTTAAAGCCCGACGTTGGAAGCCGAGCGAAATTGCCAAGAGTCGTTGATTTGGAGAAGGGCCATCGGATGGTGGTCGCACGTTGAACTTGCCGGAGGTTAACTAAGGTGTGCGGAGGATAGCCAGGTACGATACAAGTGTTTGATTGGTTATTGATATATATAGGTGGGGCCGGAGTATAATGAAATTGTTTAATTAAACGATTGGCGGATAATTAGCATAAGTCTGGAGCGTGATTGTTGTAAGGCTAGGTGGTGAAATATAGAGCCGAAAGTTCATTACAAGTTATTTATTTAAAAAGAAACGTGGAGTATAAATACAAAGTGTTGAAAGTTAAAAATTGGTTATAAGGTTGGAGATAATATAAAGTCGGGAATATAAATTAAAGTCCAACCATTGTGGATGGTATTTATTTATCAAATTCTACGAATTTGATAAATAAACCCGAAGAAAGAAGACGTCAATGAAGACCCAGGCTGGAGGAAAAGAACGGGGTAAACCAGGGGAAAATGCCGACAGAGCGATTGTAGACACACCAGCTCTCCTTAGGGCTCCAATTTCAGTTTTGTTGCGTCACACGATGATCTCTCTTCTCTGGCATTTACTTGTATTGAAGATCACTATTCTAGGAATAAGGAGTTATTTTCTCCAAAAATAACCCTAGCCAAACATTGACAATGCATCAAGGATATCTTTCTATGCTACATAAGTACATATTTTCTACTTCTAAATCATGTCTTGGAAGTGGTTGTTTTGCTGGAAATTATTCACCAGTTGGTTTCATACCAAAGTCTTTTTCACATTTTCAGCATCCGATACATGAAAAAGATAATGGTTTAAAACAACATAAATATTTGAAATTTTGCAAGAATTGTCTGGCACACTTTGAATATGAATTTTGAAGTCAAGTGCATGATGCTGTATAGGATCAAGTGTCATTTTCAATACCAAATGTTTCACAAGAAACTTCTCAACATGCTACCTTGCAGTAAGGATTAAATGACAATATTGCATCAACTATTTCCATAATAAAAGTGCACCTCGGCCATAAGACTAAACAACTACAAATGTTGTAGATCTAACAATACCACACAATCAAATGTATTCCACAAGGCCAATATTGTATGAAAAATGAAAAGGAGTTTGCAACCAAAAATACCTTAGGCAACTAATTCAATTAGATACACCAAACCATCAGCAAAAAGGAAAACCAGCCTACTTGGCCTCAATATTTTCAACTGGGTCCTCTAATTCAACCAATAAAGAGGCCAAAACCATAGCATTGAGATACATTTCATTACACTATCAATAACAATAAAATTTGACTCAGCCATAACCCTTTCCTTTTAGACCACTGGGTAACAAATATGTTTCCTTTCACCTTTGAGTTTTCAAATTATGCCTACCAAATCTAAGACAGTTTAAAGAGGGGGAACTAATACAACGTTAAAAAGAAAACTAGAGCACACATCTAAAATAACAACCCTCCATGAAAAATTAAAATAACACATTAAAATCGAATATAAGTGGACAAGGAAAGATCCACCGCAGTGAAGTTTCACGTGCAGGTGACCTTCCTTTAAACATAATTTTCTCTCTGACCTGCAATTTTTTTGTCACTGAGCCATCCTTGTTGAAGTAAAACTCCTTTTCCATAGCTCTTGTATTAACTACCTTCTCTCTGTCGCGTAATCTCAAAGTCCCTCTTCTGCTTGAGCGATTAAAGGAAATGGGTGAAAAAACTAAAAGAGAAGACAATTGTCTGCCATAATTATCAAACATTGCACCCAACTTCTTCCCTTTTCCATTGTTACCCAATGAGGTAGATGTGGCAATTGTTGTCATACCGCCCAAAGCAGAGGCCATCTTCTCTTATGCTGAATATAGAATTACAAGATCTTCATATTAGTATGAACCTTAAAAAACATGACTCCCATTGCTAAAACCACTTTTAAGTTGTAACAGGCAAACTAAACAACTATCGCAACTTTTGGCAACTTCTGGAGCATTAAGAGAGAAACAACCAAAGAGAAATACAACCACAATCATCATTTTAATGAGACCAGACTATATATTTGCATTAAGATAATAGAAAGAAATCACAACTATATTAAGGCCACCACAAAACAATCTTTAACCAGTGTCTCTCGCAGCCTTCAGGTTGCCATGCTAGAGGTTGCATATTTTTAATTTAAATTCTAGACCTCTCATGCCCATCTATGAATGCATCCAATGGGATATCTACATCAAATGCTCCTTTATATCCCCAAAAACAAATTCCCTACTACAAGAGCACCGGTATTGATGGATCACCCCACACCATCCCACCCACTAGAAACGGTGAAAAAGGAAACCCGAGAAACCTTCTGAAATATCTCAAGATGACTATATGGGTGGTTCTTATGAATCAACCAACCATTCGGAACATGCTCATCAATCCAAACCATAAGTATTATGTGACAATATTCAAGCAGGCACTGAATCGGATTTCTGAAGCTATGTTAGAGAAACCCTAAACTCTCACTGAAAATAGGTGAAATGTGGCACCACTCAGAGATTGACATGTGCCAATTGGTACAAATGGTAGACAATTGGCATGCTCAAACAACGAGGTGATGCAGGAATGACATGAGGGAGAAAATATCAGAAAAGCCCCAAATCTGGAGAACTAAAGCTCATCACCAACCTGAGAGTGACAACTTTACATGATGTAACCTATGAAATCGTAAATGGAGAAATCATAGTAACAATAAAGTAACCTATGTAACAATAAAGTCGGATTCATCCTGGGAGTGGTAATGGGATAAATCATAGTGAACAACAGGAAACATGCAGAGTTGCTTACAATCAAATAGATGAAAAAACACATACAAAAAACCTAGATAATAATCATGAACAAGCTTAATATTGAATTATGAGCTGTAAAGGAACTTACAAAATGTGACATTACGAACCTGGTCAAGCGCACAAGCAAAAATATCCTGGACATGACTCTGGTTGACAAGTTGTATTGCTCATGATGCAAGAGGATTTGTACTTGCACTGCCAAGTCAATCAAAATCCATCATTATCTATACAATAAATACAAGTAATTGATGTAGTATTTTTTACTCTAAGATGCATTCTTATGATAATGTTAGAACATATGTTGAAAATTTCAAAACATACATGAATAAGCTCCTTTTCGTTTCAAGAACAATTTATTGGAGTCGCATGAAC
Organism: Pinus albicaulis; assembly: GCA_034641835.2. Classification (NCBI taxonomy): domain Eukaryota; kingdom Viridiplantae; phylum Streptophyta; class Pinopsida; order Pinales; family Pinaceae; genus Pinus; species Pinus albicaulis. The sequence goes on from CM076575.1 coordinate 697,164,800, forward strand.
TTGGAACAAGCCTCCCACGATCTGAAAGAGTAGCAACTAAGTCAACAGTGACTTTTTTGTTGCTACGCTGGATCAAGGGAGGTTTGCTCCAAGATTAAATCGCTCCAATAAATTATTCTCTACTAAACAGGGCCAACCACGTGAAGGTGGAAGCTCTTATGGCCCCTCCCGCCCCCTCACATCACTCTCAATTCCCCAATACCCAATCTATATTTCATTTTTTACTTTCATGAGCATAAAAAAAAATATTCAATAACTAATAAAAAAACAATTCAACAAAAAGTACGCAAGGAAACATTGCAATTAATGTTTGACATAAAAATAATATGATAAATGAGTTTTTTATATAACGCAAAAAACGTTCCAAGTATGGTCATTGGTATCGTTTGTCTTATAATAATACAATATTTTACATTATCGAATTTTCTTTTTGTTCTTCCTATTTTTAAAGCTCCTAATTACATCATCAATATCATCATGCTCTGCTCCTGTTTCGTGCCTTTCGACCCGCACTGCTGACCTAGTTGCGTAGTCACGATGTCTGGTCTCATCCAATGACGGGGCATCGCCTACAAAAACAGATAATATTAAATTTTAATTGTCAGTTTTTAAATATCATTGAACTAGTTCGGTAATATTAATAAAAAAAAATTCAATGAGATTATTTACCTGGTGCACCAGTTGTCATCGTTGACCTAGTTGCGTAGTCACGATGTCTGGTCTCATCCAGTGACGGGGCATCGCCTACAAAAACAGATAATATTAAATTTAATTGTCAGTTTTTAAATATCATTGAACTAGTTCGGTAATATTAATAAAAAAAATTGCAATGAGATTATTTACCTGGTGCACCAGTTGTCGCCGTTGGGACTATTGCCCTATCTTCCTCTCTGGTGGTAAGATCCTCAAGGGAAACATTCTCTGTCATTTAAACAAAAACCGTTATAAGGACAACCATCAAGGTATAATTAGAAAAAATTATAAGTGGAAATTAATTACCATCACGACCCTCACTGATAGTAGCATTTTTGGCCTGGTCCCTACTACAATGATCAGGTTGCACGTGAGGATCATCTACATTTGGCTCTAAAACTGGGTTATTTGCGTCGTCGGTAGTGTTGCTCCCCTGATTTAAACAAAGTTGTTAGACATTAAATTTATGGATGAAAACAAACATATTGAAAGGTTAATGTTTCACCTTATCAGGCATTCTGGATCTTGGGACCTGCCCCAAGCTTATGCGACGTTCAACTACGGCTTGATAGCCGAAATGGAAAGCGATATTTTTATCTTCCTCTGTTGTTTCTGTTCCGAAGTCATCACCCTACATTACATATGTCTGCGTATTTTTAATCATATTTGATAGGATTACAAAAACGTTGGAAGGCGATACAATTAATTATAAGATGTTTAGCTACTTAATTACAATTCTTGCGGCCAATTTCAAGTAGCCGCCCTGGCCTAGCTTGTGATGGCCCTTTTTTTCAATCCTAGCTTTGGTTTCCTTTGAGGTGTCAGGCAAACTAGCATCAAAAGATTAAAGTTAGATATGACGTAGCACACTTTTATTTTAGACATAGAGAAAATTAAAGCTATTGAATTAAAGTTGTAATTTACCTTGCGGGTCCGGTTGGTATTTTTCCTTCTTTCTTTGCCCTTTTCTCTTTTCCGTCATGGATGAGTGCTCTCCACTCACTCTCTGGAACTGTGAGAGGACGCTCATATCTAGGGTTAAATTGCAATTGCGTCCTATAGGTGTCCCTGGTATATTTTAAATATTTGCCGGCAACCCGAGCCACCGCTGTTCTATCAAATATGCCGACCCCAAAAAGGGTTTCTAGATAATCTAGAAGTTCTTTTTTCAGGTTGGAACTCTGGGAATTCCACCCTGTGCGTATGGTTGGGCCAAAAATTACCAACGCATGGCTCTCCAGATACCTATAGAACTCATTGTTTCCTACACAGATTAAAAAAAAAAGAAAAGAAAAGATATTATCATTAATTTAAAAATAAAAATCGTGATAAATATGTTTTAGATAAAGTACATGAAATAGTTAAAATATTAAAATTTACCTGGGAGTTGTACATGCTTTATAGGGACACCTTCATCGTTCACCAACAACGTGCCATTAATGGTCCCTGTGGAGCTGACACGTGTAGCTCCGGGAAACACAATAATGTAGTTGGCCATATCAGCCTCATCATTGCCAACACGTTCAGCGGTTGGCTGGGTGTCTGCTTGGGCAGGGTGTGTTTCTTGGCTAGCACCTAAAGGAGTAGAAGGTGTACAAGAGGGTTGTTGGGCAATCTCTTGCCCTTGTGTCCCACTACCACCAACACCGGGTTTAGCAAATGCCAGAAAATGCTACATACAAAAGAACTTTTTGTTAGTTTAGTCAATGTAAAAATTAAAAATCAAACTATCACAATTCATCTCATGCAGAACAAAAAAAATATCCTTTTGACTTTTTATTATTACATGATATCTTTCTAGCTGGCTCATAAGTTGTTTTATCTTCTCTTCTGTTTCAGGTGTTTGAGGCGCGTCTATCAAAGTATTAAATTCCGACCTTGCATTTCGTGCCTTTTTTCGCAACAAGAACACTGGAGATAGGGATGGAGAAAGCTCTTCCTCAAAGAGGGAATCATCAGGCGTACCATGGCTAGGTGTCTGCATATTTGAAAAAAATTAATATTATTTCAATTATGTAAATAACTAAAATACCTGAAGATAGAGAAATGTTGGCACTTTACATGTTCTTCCGCTGGCCTCTTTCCGCGATCATCCCGTCTCTGGGTTGTTCCTGCACTGCTCTCATCAGTCTGCCAAATTGCAATAAAATTATAAATGTACAAACTTGAAAACAATATCTAAATTAAAAACACAAAATGAAAACTGAAATAATTTCTAATAAGACACCGGACGACAAAGTTAGAGTTTCAAATATTCCTTGCATTGAATTTAGTCCTGGAAACATGTCATTGCACATTAAGGCACCCAAACAAGAGACGAGTTGACAATGAAGACCTTATTGAATATATTGTTGGAGCAACTTCTAGTAAACTTGTTGTGAAGACCTTGAGGATATTTTTGGAGCAACATTGTTGAAGCTGATGGTATAGCATTGTTGGAGACGATCTTGAAGGGCCTTTAAGTGAAGCTTTTGGAGCAACTATTGAAAAATCCTTAGAGAATTTAAGTAAGGCAATTTCTATCTTCCATCACCTTTTTCCTTTCAATATCCTTTAAACGATTTTGTTGATATTTAATGTTTGAAATCACGTTATAATTCCTTTATTATATGTGTTTGGGGACTAGAATAATTTCACACTAAACCATGCAAACTTAAAAGTAACTTAACGGATCCATAAAGTAATAATAATTATAATTCCTAATTTCCTATTGTACGATATGATGCAAATTATTCAAACATGAAGCAATGAAGACATGCAATGTCTGAATTTCAAGATTGATGAACCAATGCAAGAAGTTAGAAACTACAACTTTGATTCAATACTCTATGTCCTAACTCCAGGAAGGAATCTAGTTTGTAGTACAGAACATGCATCATGTATTATCAATTCTTAATTGACAACAACTAAAGGTCATCTACATCATCAATTCCTTCCCATTTTGTGTTTTTATGTTATATTTCTTATAAAAGTGTCAAATTTCTCTCAAAGTAAGCAACCACTGAATAAAATAAAAAATAGTTGAGATATGATTGAGAAATGGTCATTTATTTCTTAAAAGGATATTCACGATTTCTTTGGTTATTTTTCATCTCAAGAAACAAGAAATGACCTAAGAAACTATCGTGTTGTAATATGAGAAACAACACGGTGCAATGGCCATTTTCAAAGCCAAATGATGTCCATTGAGGACATGGCCTTTATTTGGTTCCTGTTTCATAAGAGTTTCGGGTATAAATGGAACTTTTTTGTACCATTTCCAGTAGTAAAAAGGGAAAACCTTCTTTTTCCATGGGAAATAATTTACCTTTCCTTTTTCAAGATAATCTAAACCACAAAAAATATGAACTATACTGCACACATTCTTGGATAATGTGAAAGTGGAAAAGGAATACCCTACACAAGTGATGCACACATGTACACTTGAACACTAGTATATTTTTGTAGTTGAAATGCAATGCTTGTTTTCATTTAAATGTAGGGTTTTTAAAGTAGGGAGAAATAATGGCTGCCAATTTAATACGCGTTTCTTTGGGAAAAATTCAAATATTGTATTGGGTGATGAAGATAATAGAGGGTATTGAATCTTGATTCTTGACATTGTGTTTAACTTGAATAACTCAAATGATTATAAATATCAGTCGATGAGTTCTTTTTTCAAGTATGTCACTCAAAACTCTTATGTCAAAGCATTGTATAATGGCTAGCATTTGCTTGTTTCCCTATCTTCAGTTCAATGTAAAAAGTATATTAATATATTGGAGCACGAATGATAACTACAATTGTTTGCTCTACAGTATATCCAGCCCCAATATTATGAAAAGTTTTCTCAAGTGGAGCTATTTGGTTAGGCTGTAGGGTCAACCCTCTATAGGAGGAAGGGCCTGCAGTAAGAACTTACCATTTTGCAAGAGCTGAGGGCGAATGCTGTTCTGCAAGAGCTGAGGGCGAATGCTGTTCTGCAAGAGTGGAGGGCGAATGCGCGCGTGATATCAGACGTTAATGTAGCACACATGTACATTTGAACACTAATAGATTTTTGTAGTTGAAATGCAATGCTTGTTTTCATTTAAATGTAGGGTTTTTAAAGCAGGGAGAAATAATGGCTGCCAAATTAATAAGCGTTTCTTCAGGAAAAATTTAAATCTTGTATTGGGTGATGAAGATAATAGAGGGTATTGAATCTTGACTCTTGACATCTACAGAGAACCCTACAGCCTAACAAAATCCAATGGAATTGACCAAAAAAACCCAAATAGAGTCAACCCTACTATAGGAGGAAGGGCCTGCAGTAATAACTTACCATTTTGCAAGAGCTGAGGGTGAATGCTGTTCTGCAAGAGCTGAGGGCGAACGCTGAGGGCGAATGCTGAGGGCAAATTCTGTTCTGCAAGAGCTGAGGGCAAATTCTGTTCTGCAAGAGCTGAGGGCGAATGTTGTTCTGCAAGAGAGGAGGGCAGATGCGCGCGTGATATCAGACGTTAATATAGCTATTGCGACGAATACGAAAGAATAAAATCATTTTTATGTAGCGTGCATATAAGTTTCGTTTTTGTATTTTAGCGCACATATAAGTGTCGTTATACCGACGGCGGAAAAGGTGTCGCTATTACAACGAAGGCCTCCAAACGTCGCAATTACGACACTTAGACATTGTGTCGCACTTGTAGTCGTCGCAATAGCGACGCGTTGGGCCATAGTGTCGCCAGTGCGACGTATTCCTCCAAACGTCGCAATGACAACACTTTTCTAAGTGTCGGTATTACGACACCTTTCTATAAACATCGGTATAGCGACGGTTTCGGGCGGGATGGAAAAAAATTGGGGAAATTTCCGACATTTGGTCAAAAGCGTCGGAACCAAGTGTCGGAATTTCCGCCAAATGTAGTAGTGTATAGTGTATTTTGCAAGCACGGGAGAAGCGGATTGATTCTGTTCAATATCGTACTCTCGAACTACCTCCAAAGAGGCACGATAATGTGTAAGGCGGGGACAATGATGGGAGTAATGGCAACGGAGACCACACAAAGCACAAGGCTACTTGGTGTGAATAGTCTTGGTGTTCTTGGTTGCGGTAGGTGAAGAAGCAGAGGTTTCAGGGACCGTAGACTCAGGGAACGCGACATTAACCATGGGCTTGATGTGGGGCAACTCGAGACAAGTATGGGTGGCATGACCGATGACATCACACAAAGCGCAGGGCTTTGGAGGTGGAGGAGGTGCAGGGTTAGTCGGGGCAGCTTTGTCCTTTGAGGCCTTTTTGCGAGCTCTGCCCTTCTTACCCGAAGCAGTCGCAACAGGGGGTAGATCCCGTTGAGGTGGCTGAGGCACTATGACAACGGGAGAAGTTAAGGGGACCGGTTGAACCGGGGTTAGAGCAAGATAAGGTGTAGGTTGACCTGGCGAGGTGGTAGTTGGAGGATCAAGGTACCAAATTGGGAGCCCAATGGGCAAGTTAGGAAGAGAGAGGGTGGCCATGACAGGTGCCGTATAGATGCCTGGTGGAGGGACTAGGAACGGTATCTGAGCAAAGGGGTAATGGCCAGGTGGGATGACTCCTAAATGGTTAAGGCCTCGAGGAACCAACTGAGGAGGATAAATAGGCTCATGAGTACCAGCTGAAGGGCCAGGAGGAGGAGGTCCAAGAGGTTGCATTGAAGGGCTAGAAGACGGCTGCGGAAGGCGAGGGGGTTGCTGACTAGCCGAGGTGGGCCTCTTGAGAGAAGCCCGAGATGATTGCATCATGCAAACATTCGATGAGCTGGGATCAGAGATAGGAGGAGGAAGACCAGGGAATGTACCAAGAAAGGATGAGTCCTTGTCGATGCTAGGTGAGACATTGGTCAAAGGGTCAACAGTTTGCTTGTTGGCCACCGAAGAGATAGTGGACTCAGGGGAGGTTTGAGACTTCAGCTCGTAATACGTCAACTGGTCAATGGTGACTATCTTTTCGTTATGGGGGAAGGACATCTTGCGGTGAACTGCGGAAGGGACAACAGATATCGCATAAGTGTAGCTACGACCCAATAGAATGTTGTAATCCAACGGGGTGTCTATATCTTCTACGTCAACGCAAACCGTCTTTCCTGCAAGAGTGATAGGGAAATTGTGGAATAAGCCAATGGGCTTGGAGGCGTGGCCATCCCACGCTCAGAGAGTGATCATGGAAGGAGCCAACTCAGGAGACCCGAGTTGTTTCCAAACCGAAGCGGACATCACGCAGGTGGATGCCCCCTCATCAATAATGCACCGAGAAACGTTGGCGTTCCGGATCTTGACTGGGATTTGGAAAGCGACGGAAGCAGGGAGAGGAGGATGTTCTGACCGGTCAACATCAAAGAAAATCATTCGATTGTCGGAAGGGTCTACAGCGCCCATGGCAGACAAAAGAGCTTTTCATTGTGAAGGGCACGACTGGAGGAGTTCCAGCATTGAAATGGTAGCAGGGGATTGTGCCAAATCATCGACTATGCTATATGAATGGGCGACTTTGCCAGAAGTAGAATTTCAGCGTAGTGGACCCTTAGAGATCTTGGTATGAACCTTTGCCCTAGGATGAGGGATCTTCAAGGGGCCATTAGGTGTCGAAAAAGGCTCTATAGAAACCGAAGGAGGCGGCTCGGGGATAGACGCAGCGGGAGGCTTGTTGTATTGACGGGACCGAGTCTGAAGATTGATGTCTACGGTTGAAGGTTGATCAAATTTCATCATGAGAATCTAGTCATCGGGGGTACCAGATAGAAGAGGTTGGGTAATAGTGTGGTATACAGGAGGTTGGGAAAAGAGAGGAGGCATGCTTTACTCTGAATACGTGCTACCAAGAGGGGAGGATGTGCAGGAGGTGCTAGTCCCCCCTTGAGGAAAATCAGAGTCCATGGGAGGTTGAGAAATGAAGACACACACACGGCACCAAGGAAACATAGACCAACAAGGGCAGGGAGGTGCAAGATCAACTGATTACAATGTCAGAACAAGGGCAGAGCGGTGCAGGATCAATTGATTTCAATGTTTTAGAGTCTTTGCTTGGTGGTGTTAACCAAGCCCTTTTTCGCTTAGGGTGTCTGTGTAAATTTTTATTTTTAAACCCAGACATTTGTAGATAAAAAAAGAAAAAGTGTGTTGTATAGCTGTAAATAAACCTGCAAATGTCAGTATATAGGCCTGCAAAACAGAAAATAAACAGCTGATAATGCACCAATCTAAACCCAAGGAGGCGGGTCTCTCAACAACTAGTCTATAGGTGAGTAAAAAACTAATTTAAACACACTAAAAAAGGCTAATAGATATAGGGTCAAGAGGGATAGAGATCTAAAAGAAAAAATCTCCTAGAAAGTGGTGCAGAAAACAACAACAAATCAGAGGAAAATTGCTGTAACAAGAGGTGGAGAAAGGCTATCTCCAGGAGGGAAGAGGAGTGCACCCTAAAGGAAAACCCAAACAAAGCTAGATGAGGTGATTTGGATGGATAATAATCCAATATGAAGTGGATCTGAAGATGAGGTATCAGATCTGAAAAAAATGGCTTAAGACTCGGAAATTTCAGAAAAACTGCAACAACAAACACTTTTCCACAAAAAGTGGAGGGTACTGAAGCCCTAGGGGGCTAGGTTCCCACTTAGTTGAGCGAAACAGAGCAAGTACAGGTCCAAAACGGGCGGAGATGGAGGTCAGACAACCCTGAACAGAGGCTTAGAAAACCCAAAAACTTTCAAAAAAATCCCTGCAGAAAGTCCAGGTCGCAGTTTTTGACCCGTTTTCAGCAGAGGTCGCACTTTTTGGGCTGTAAAGTGTGCCCTAGAGGTCTAGGTCGCAGGTTTTGGGTAGAAAAGTGCGACCTGCACTCCCGAAACTCTGGACAACATGTTTCAGAAAAAATTGTCGTCTCAGCTGTGGTTGATGTCTGTCACCTGCGCAATGGGTCCGAAAACATGTGAAAGTTAGATTTTTTCTCGTTTTAGGGTTTTATGGGTTAAAAAAAACATCAAGAATAAGAAAAACGAGGGGTTGAGGAGAAATCCTAGGGTTTGAAGCAGCTGAATATGCAAGGATCAGAAAAAACGACAGTGGTCGTAATGGTAAACCCGTGTGGAGTCGCCAGTTGTTAGTATGAATCTTGATTCGAGGAGTACGAAAAAATACCACTTTAACTGCACATAATAGACAACCCTAACAACAGAAATGACTGCTAATATCTTCAGATCTGCAGTTAGATGATCAAGGCAAATGATGCAAAAATCTAGATCTATGCATTAGAAGACATTAAACAGTAGAAAAATAAGATTTACTCCATAGATCCAATAGATAAGACAAGGATATATCCAATGAAATTTTTATTAATGGCACATGGGAGGAAAACACAAGAGGGTGTTTCTTGTTCTCCTCAATGGGATGGGTTCTTGTAAGTCCTCAGCACTTCAGATTTAGAATTCCTCTCTCTTGATGGTGTAGAAAACCCAGACAAAAATGGAAAAATATGGCTATGATAATGGATCAATAGCCAGACCAAGAGTTGAGATCCAGAGTGATCTTTAGGCAACAAAAGGTGACAAATGAATGGGAAAACCCTTCTATTTATAGCAAAATATTGAGTTAGTCTAGATATTGGTGCATAATTAAAATATTATTAACCAAATCAAGATCCAACTTTTATGGAATATTTTATTATATTTGTTGGAGGGAAAATGAATTTGACTTGAGTCAAATCCCTTTATTTGTAAATAATAAATAAATAAATGATTTATTTATCATTTTAAGGATGTGATTAAGTAATAATAAATAAATAAATGATTTATTTATCATTTTAAGGATATGGTTGAGTAATAATCAAATAAATAATGATTTATTTAATTATTTAAGGGTGAATTAGTCATATTTAACAATGAATATTATTTAAATTAAATTTAAACAATTATTCTTTAGAAAATAATAAGATAAATAATGATTTATCTAATTAATTTCTTTGATTTGGGTTAAATATAACCAGAAATATTAATTAAACTATTGTTTAACTAATTATTTCTTGAGGAAAATCAAACAAATATATATTTATTTAATATTTCCTTATGGGGTTTCTTGTTTAGACCACAAACAACTTAATAAAGGTGATTTACTAAGTTATTTTCATAGTGAAAGCAATTTTACTTGGAGTAAAATTGGTCCTACATGATGTACTTGGGTCCATCTAATGATAATAGGTTATATGACCAGAAAATGGTGTAACACCCTCAATGCTAGGATCCCAAACTGATCTCTCATTGTACCTGTCATCAAACAATCCTCCTGGATCCCAATGCCACCATGGCCAATCATCGCCCAAGTCCCATGGCTCGGACTGCGTATCGCCTCTGGCTATAGCAGATGCCCCATGAAGCGAAGTCTACCAGCGAGCATCAATGCTCCATGGCTTTTGCTGTGATATTCCTATAACTGTATAAGCTGCCCCATCAACTGTGTACCAACTCATCACCTCTCTTGAGTCCAACTCCCGGTTTAGGTCAAGGATAATCCTGATATGTGGATGTCGAGCCAGTGTTATTGAAACACTGATGGACTGTCGATCCACAATCCATGGCCCAATGGAACATGTAACATATCTCCCATCCAAGTGCTCTTGCTGAAATGTACCCAGGACTAAGAATGATACTCTATCAATAGAATACTAACTCATCACCTCTCTCCAATCCAACTCCGGACTCTATCTGATGCTAAACCTTCTCTCCTGAAGTCGGGATGAAATGCTGAAGAACTGTCGGTCTGTGCCCCACTGAAAATGGGAATCTATAGCATCTGTCATGTCTAAGGGCCCCTGCTTCGCTATGGTCCCTATGAAGAAGATCGTACCATCAAGAGGGTACCAACTCATGCTCTCTTGCCAATCTGACCTAGAAGAAGAATCCAATGTAGTGACATCTGCATACGGAACACGTCTGGAGAGTTGTTGCCAGCCCATACTTAACTTACGCTTCTCTATCCCATCTGCCGATGAGATCTGCCTTAGAGGAAGGCCCCTCTCTCTATGAAAGGCCAAATTGGGTGAGATATGCTACAAGCCCCATCGATGTACTCCTGGAGAGTGCTACTCCTTGAAAGCACTATTGTTTTGTTGACTGCACGTGCATCTATCTGCACCTCATCTATGTATCGACCCGACGATAGATGCTCCACCATATCCAACAACTCATCCCTCTCCTAATTAGGAATGTCATGCTCCTGATGTATACTAGCGTCCAGCAGAATTATCCCATCAACCTCCAACATCTCATGATGATAAGTATTTGCAACTGCTGTGCCCTATTTCTGGTTCTTTCTGTAGGTCTTTAGATTGCCCTTTATGAAGAATGGCATAAAATCCCTTTGAGAAAGGTATATTGCTCTGCTTGAGTTCTTGGTCCATAGAAACATTGTGGTTCAAGGCTTCAATGGTTGTGCTGCCATGTGGGTTTAAGAGGTATTTTAAGAACTCCATGTTAATGGAAACAATACAAAGTTATGATAACAATGAAAGGTACCATAAAAACACCCTACATACATTAATACATTTCCCAACCATCAATCGGAAATAAAACTAATGCCAACAGCAATGATGCATTATTGGCATGTTGTTACATTGCTCATTTCAATACCCTACCCCAACAGATAGATCTAGCTCCGAAAAATAATTTAGGCTTTTGAAAATAAATTAGGTTGTAGAAAAATCATTTTTGCACAACAAGATGAATTCATCCTAGCAAAGCAAGATAAAAAATTGTTGCCCGAGATGCAAGGAAATGATCTCTCATAAGCTTTGCGCTGACTCTGGAAATTATGCAATTGTTGGAAATGTTGTTGTTGGCTGACTTCAGTTTGCCAGTTGGGATGCTTCTACTCCTCAGAAAATTCTAGGAATTTAGGAAGGTGATCCTTTCCGAAAATCTAGAAAAACCCAGAAATGGTTTCCTTGAATTCCAACCTTCAAAATCTGACATTTTTTCTCCAAGCTCTTGTTGAGCTCCAAAGATGTTTTTTTCTTCCACCACATTCCACCCCATTTCCTTTGTCCATTATTAATCACAGGCTCAAATGATCAGTAAAATTAGTTAAAATTGCTTTAAGAATTAATATCATGACTAACTTGCTATGTTTTTATGATTTTGTCATTGTAGTACTTTTTGAACTAGATCTAGCTACAGAATGCAGACATTCTGTAGCTAGTTGCCGATTTTGTAGCTGTCTTCATGTCTACGTAGGTTCCAGGTGTCATCTCAGAGGAAAACACATATGGTCGTATTCCACATCATTCCCTCATCATGTGTTTCTCTCCACGAAGTTTGAACGGAATTATGTAGGCGGTTATGTACATGGGAACTCAAACTAGGAAAGAGACTCCTAATAGGACAAGGACAGTCTAGATGTCCTTAATTGTATTATGTGACCACCATCAGAGTCCTAGTTTGGTTTTTATTTGGAAAGACAATTATCCCTAGGTTATCTCAAGACAGTTATGTAAATTTGTTACAAATATTGCTCGGGAAACCGAGAGACAAGGTTAGATTTTGTGATTGATTGCTAGATTTCAGAAGTCCAAAAACACTCTGTTTTTGAAGTAATTTCTCTTTAATGAAAGAAGCATCAATTCCTTGAAAGCGTTGAGTCAATCTTGAAGTAGATTTCATGCTACTCTAGTGGTAGAGAGCCCCTGCTACCTGAGCAGCCTTGTTTATACGGTTTAGATAAGTATTTTAGTCTCGTTTTCATTTCTAGCTTCAACAAGTTTCTGAAGTTTATGTTCATGCTTGTTTACATTAATTATCACAGCTAGACTTACTCTTATAAACTCTTCCAAAATATCATCACGATGAATAAGGCATAGCTGTGGTATTGTAGGTTTTTCCTTTCAAATTTTATGATTTATGCTTGTTACACTAATTGTCACAGCCGGTTTTACTCCTACAAACTCTTCCAAAACATCGTTAACAATGAATAAGAAACAACTGTGGTGTCTTAGATTCTAGTTGTATTTTCTTTCAATCTTATGTTTATGTTCAATTGAATTGAATAATACAACCAAACTTGTTTTACAAACTCTTCCAAAATATCATTCTTATTGAACGAGATGGGCTGTAGAATTCCATAGACTAGTTGCATGTTAATTTAGTTAGAGCACTCCGGAGGTTGATTGCATTTAGTTCAGCTCTGTCACTACATTTCCAGTTTGATAATGGCATTTTAATTTAACTCTGTTCACTGTACTTCAAGTAGATTAGAAGCACTCTAGTTCAGTCTCAGTTCATTTTGTTTCAAGAAAAGATTAATGGCATTCTAGTTTAAGTTGTAGTCACCGTCTTTTAAGATTGATAGACCACTTTCTAGCCTAGTGTTATCCATTGTGTTTCAAGTAGTGCTAGTTGTCAAATTTAGTCTTTCGGCCTTCATTATTTACAAACTTACTTTTGTTCTGAATTTATATTGATACATCATCACATGAACATGGGTCAGTAATATCAGTTTAAGGCTTTGATCACTCTGTAAATATTTTGCAAACTCACTTATAGCCTTTTTCCCAAGCATCATTTTAGAAAATCTCAAAACTTATGAATAAAGCCTAGAAGTGATAAGTCAAGTTGCAGAATAGGGTAACTTCAAAATCATAGGTTAATCTAGAATAGAAATCTTACTGTGTTACAAATAATCATTTTTTAATATTGTGAGTTGATTGTTTATTTGGGAAAATTTCATTCACATTTAACTTGTCCATTTCTCAAGCTCTTCCAACACACCTTTAATGAATGAATTGGATAAGTTCAAGCTCATGTTGTGATTTATTTTCTTGCAATGAAGTCATTATCAAGCTTTGCATTTGTTGTTTGTCATCCATAGTTTAGGCTTTGTTCTGTTTTAAATAACCAATAGCTTATTTTCACCAGCACTTAGTTCTTTCCCTTTTCAAACATAAAACCATAAAACCAAAAACATCATAAAACACTAAACACAACGTAATGAGAAACAAATACCTAGGCAAATATAGTGCACCACACTTCAGCAGTTTACCAACCCTGGTTGACAATTAATGAACTAAATTTAGGAACACTAGGTTGAGCACAAACATTTTGGCGCCGTTTCCAGGGAAGTGTAACTAGGTAGCCTTGTTTCTTAACTCCCAAAAACAATGATATGCATAGAGAGAGAGACTCAAGGGGTAGATTCATAAGAAGCAGAAGTTTGATTCCTAGAACACCACTTGTTTCACCTAGACCAAGAGCCAGTACACCTCCAACTCAGACCCACATTCCATCCTTTACTGATCCTAGACTTCCAGAAGACTTAAGATCAGATATTCCATTAGAAAGACCTTCCACTTCATTCCACCGAACCCGTCTTAGGAGAAGATTCAAGGACCCCGTTTAGAGATACAAACTTTTCCACTTCCACAGAAGAATCAACTATGGCAAGAAGGGGAGGAGGAGTCTTTAATGAAGAACACACATTATTTGGAGGGGGTAGAGGTAGAGGTAGAGGAGAATGAGGTAGAGGTGCGTAAGGAGAAGGGAAGTAGAGGAAGAGGTAGAAGAGAAATGGGAAAACTCTTTTTGGGTTTCCTATAGTAGATGAAGAAACCAATACAACTATGAAAAACATTTCACCCTCTCGTCCTTCCAAACTTCTATGGACTTAAAACTCGAAGACCGAAACCTTCTTATTTGAATTTGAAGTCCTAAGGCAGTAACTGTGACTACTTACAATATGCTCAAAAACTTAAAACTATTTCCTTCAACATTGAAAGGAGCAAACATTGAAGTGGTTTAAGAGTTTGATCAACAGCTTCTATTAGGACATGTGGGAAGACATGAAACAAGCATTTCTAGAGAGGTATTTGGATTATTGTATGCCAATCAATCATAAGGAGGAAGTGTTTAAGATGTTACAAAAAGAAGATGAAAACCCTCGGAAGATTTGTTGGAGATATTTCATTACAACATCAAAAGAGCAAAAATGGAGAACTTAGATCAAGACACCTTAAAAGCTCTCTTGTTGAAGACAATTAGGGATGAATGGTTGGATATCCCAATACGCATGGGAAAATGGGACATATCTCACCACATTACCCGAAATATCCGAGTTATGTATCAACCTTTCAAGAGGAAATCCAAAATCGTAAAAGGTCCAAGAAACCCCGCTTCTTGCAAGGGCAAGTAAGTCCGCTTCTGGGACAAGAAATAGCGTAAATAGGACATATGCTTGATGAATTCAAATTCGACATCTTAGGGAGTCTTAGTGAACAAATAGACACCCTTAAGTTACAAAACAAGCAAAAGTCAATCATGCCTTAGCAATCTTTTGTCCCAAATGTAGAAGGGAAGCATGCCTTGAGAGAATGTCCTTTGATGCAAAAGTTGTAGAGACTTGTGTAATTTGTTCAAAAACATGAGACTAAAAGTTGTCCTTCACTTCCTCGGTCTTAAAGTCAGTTTTTTAAGAGGAAACTCTACAAATCTACGTAATCTCTCAATTTTGTCTCTGGGAAGGCCTTGGCAAGGACCTCAAACACAAGGATTCCATGATCAAATGTATAACCAACCTCCACCAAATTGGAATTCTTGCATCAACCTTGGCCCCAATTTCAAAAATCAATCTCAAGCTTGGGCACAAGGAGCAATAAAATCCCCATGGAAGATACTCTAAGTACTATCAAGATTCACCATCCTATCCACCATACCCACATTTTTTCTCCTCAAAGTCCTCAACAAAATCCTCAACAGAATCCTCGAGAACCCACAACATCAAAATCAACCACTTCCATTACCATTTCCTCGTAAATCAAAATCCGCTAGTTCGCCCAACCCATACCAAACCCCAACAATAAAATCCTCGTAACACATACATGATATAAGGCCAATAGTTTCCAATCTATTTAATCACTCCTCTAGACCTTAGTGATGTTCAACTTAGGTCTAGAAGAATACTTGAAAAGAGGAAACCTTCGTGATCATACAAAAACAAGACAACTGTGAGGAAGATTCTCTACTGAAAATAAAAGTCTTGAAGAAGACACATCTTTTCGTATCTAAAACATTGAAAAACTAAAACAAAAAGAACCAATAATTTCAACTCTTGTATTAGAGAAGCTATCAACATCCACTTCTACACCTCCCTTTCCGTAAAGATTACAAATTGATAGGGGTGTAGAAAAACAAATTATGGTGCCTAATTATGATTTTCTAGATGAGCCGAGAAATGTTTGCATTAAGATCCCATTACAAGCTATCAAGGAAATTCCAATTTTAGCAAAGACAATAAAGGAGTTGAGCATGAAGAAAACAATAAAAAAAATAAGAGAGACAAAGAAAATTCAACTGCGGTGAAAAATAGCGTACATTATGATGGTTAAGATTGCTATTCCAAAGTATCTAGACCCAGGAAATCTAGTTGTTAAAATTCACATCAATGGAATTGAGATCCAAAACACACTCATTGATTTAGGAGCAACAATCAATATCATGAGTAGACAAATCATGGATAACCGAAAACTTCCTAATCTTCTTTACACCTACATTATTACAATTAAAGTGATAGATTCGTGATCAAACCTCGATGGGGTAATAGAAGATATCTCCAAAGGTCCCCAGATTCTTGGAGCAATTTCGTGGATTTCATGATCCTAACTCCTAAGAATAATCTAGAGGGCATCCTATTATATTATGAAGACCTTGGTTAGCTACACCGTTTTCATTAGTTGTAGATCCGCGTAATATGTACATCTTTGATGGTAGTTCAACTAAGAAATTCACTTTGTATCCTCCAAGTTAAAGGACAATTACAAACATTTAGATAATACTCAATGGATAGAGGATGAAGAAGACTTACAACCTCTTCACAATTTCGGTAAATTAGTAAAGATAGTCAAATTCTCGAATACTTGAAAACTTTGAATCCTCTTCGAATACAAACATGAACAATTTCAAGAAGAATCCAACATTGAGTTTTTGTCACAAGACAGCATGTCTCTTTATTCTATGGATAACTGCATTCTATAATTTGTGATATTTCAGCAAAACTTTAAACATAAACAAGAACCTAGAAAATCTCAACAAGAAGAGCTAGTCAAGATCTTACAAAGACATTCTTTGCTGGCAATATGGGAGTACACCGATATGAAAGGGATAATCCCAAGACTTGCACTCATCAAATCTACATAGAGGAAAATTGTAAACCAATCGTAATAACCTCAAAGACGCGATGAATCCAAATCTTAGGGAGATTGTTAAAGAAGAATTGCGTAAATTTTCGAATGTCAACTTTATCTATCCTATTTCAGAGAGTCAAGGGGTTTCTCCTTTGGTAATTGTGCCAAATAAAAATGGTAAATGGAGGGTATGTATTGACTACCGAGAATTAAACAAAGCTACTCTTAAAGATCATTTTCCCTAGTTTTCATAGATCAAAAAGCGTATACCTTAGCCGACAAAAAAGTACTTATCATTTCTAGATGGATTTAGTGGTTATAATCAAATTCAACTAGCACTTAAGGATCAAGACAAAACCACATTTACCGTCCTTGGGGTACCTATGCTACCAAGTATTTCCATTTGATTATGCAATGCACCTCGCAATATTTCTCAGCGCATTAGGAATCTTTTCTGATCTAATACATGATTTGGGTGGTAGAGGTATATATGGATGATTTCATGTATTTATGGAAACACATTTGAAGAAGCCTTAGCAAACTTGGAAATTTTTTTAAAAAAGATGTAAAGAAGCAAATCTTTCACTTAGTCATGAGAAGTGTTTTATGATGTTTTCATCGAAGGAATTGTTTTAGGACATCACATTTCAAGGGATGGGATTAGAGCGATGAGTCAAAAGTTGAAGTCATCTCTAACTTATCTATTCCAAGTTGTCAAAAAGATGTTAGGAGTTTTTAGATTTACAGATATTATCGAAGATTTATAGAAAACTTCACCAAGATAGCATCTCCACTCTTCAAATTACTTACTAAAGACCGTGAATTCAAATGGAGTTTTGATTTCCAGCTAGCCTTCGAGACCTTGAAAAAACAAAATTTCGAAGCACCTATTTTAAGGGGACCTAACCGGGAAGTTACCTTTTCATATTTTCAAATCGTATGCCTCGCATGTGCCTTTAGAGCAAAGATGAGACAAAAAGACCTGATTCCTTATGCCATCTACTATACCGCAAAATTTGTTTCCTTCGCAGTTAAACTATACTATAACTCAAAAGAGTTTTTAGTTGTTGTTCATGCCATAAACAAATTCGTACACTATATAATGTACTATGAAACTTTTGTTCACACCGCATCACTCCGCAATTAGATATTTAATGAACAAATCAATTAATAATGGCGCAGTCATAAGGTGGTTATTGCTTTTACAAGAATTCAACATTACTATTCTAGATAGGCCAGGTAAACAAAACATAGTAGTCGATTTCCTATCTAGACTCCAAAACATCAAAGATGACACTTCAGCTTGAAGATCAATTTTCGATGAATATCTTTTTGCAATTTCTACCCAAACTCCTGGTTTTCCGACATTGCTAATTATTTAGTTTCTAAAAAAATTTCCTTCAATAATGAATGCAAGAGATAAAAGAAAAATAATTTAACATGCAAAATATTCATGGATTGCTAATGAGTTGTACAAGATGTGTCCAGAGCTTTATCATTAGGAGATGTGTTCTAGAAGATGAGATGCCCGAGATTCTCAAAGCATGTCATGATGAACCTTATGGCTGACACTTTGATGATAAGAGGACAAATTTTACAAGGTCCTTCATTTAGGATACTATTGGCCATCCCTTTTTAAAGTCACAAAGAGTATGTCAAAGGTGTGGACAGCTTGCCAAAGGGTAGGGAAACCTTCTCCTTCAGGAGACGCATTGGCAAATTTCAGTACATATTGAACCTTTTAAAAATGGGTTTTGGATTTTGTAGGACCTATTAGTCCTCCATCAATACAAAAGAAATATATATTAGTTTGCACCGATTATGTTACCAAATGGGTAGAAGCCAAGCCATTACTTTTTTCTACCGAAGCATCCGTAGTTAATTTTCTTTTGAGGATATTTTTACTCGTTTTGGTGTCCCAAGGGAAATTGTTACAGATCAAGGAGCTCAATTCACATCAAGGCTAGTGGAACAAATGATGGAGAGGTACAAAACTACATATAGAAAATTCTTACCCCCTATCATCCACAAGCAAATGGTCAAGTGGAATCTATTAATAAGGTCATTGAAGGGATCCTAACAAAGATTGTTCATTTATATAGAAGAGATTGGGCAGATAGGTTTCGGCTTCTCAGGCCTATAGAACTACATGGAGAAGCACAACTGTGTCATACTCCTTATGAACTTGTTTATGGAAAGCAAGTTTTGTTTCCCATAGAGTTCCGCATTCAAACTTTCAAATGGCAAACAAATAGGACCGGATCTAACAGAGGCACAAAAGCATAGATTGGAGTGTATTAATGAATTGGATGAGATCGTACAATATGCAGCTCGTAAAACAAGTATAGTCCACAGAAAAGGACTAGATGGCATGATAAATACATCAAAGAAAAGAAGTTCAAAGAAGGTGACTGGCTCTCTTGTTTGATTCAAATTTCAAATATTTTCAAGGTAAATTCAAACACATTGGCTTGGCCCATATGAAATTGTGAATTTTTTTGACAATGGAGCAATAAAAATCAGCATAATAGATGAATTAAGAGGTCACTTTTCTTGTGAATGGTCATAGATTGAAGTCAAATATAAAGCCACTTTCAAGAGAAGAATTTGTCAAGAAGTTCCAGAAAACAAGGATGTGAAGTTAATGAAGAAGAATCTTTCTTCTTCATCAACTTAATCGAATTTTCTCAAGTCATTTTATTGAAAAAAATAAAATAAAAAAAGTATAAACATGAAAACTAATAAATCGATTAGCATGTTTATACAAAAGGTAGAGTGAAATCAGAATCTTTCTCTGACACTTTAGCTTTTCAAACTTGTTTTTCTCCGTGCGCTCGTTACAAAATCATAATTGCAACATCCATTTCACTTATGGTCCATTTCATTGCATTCATCCATACTCTATTTCATTCATTCATACACACTTCATTCATTTCACTCCACATTCCACCTCATTTCCATTCCGCATTTTTAAAGTTTGATGTCTTTCTCAAGTAATTGAATAATACATATCATGAATTGTAGACCACTTCTCATACTTCACTCCATTTCATAAGTTGTGATCCATTCCACTCCATTATTCACTTCATTCATATTCCATTACATCATATTTCATCATCCATCTTCACTCATTCCATACAAAATTCCACTCATGCTCCAAACCATTTCCATTTCATGTTTCAAGTTTTTTACAGGTACCAAAACGTTTGCAAGATCCTTCACAAAGAGGTGACCAAAAATTTTGCAAGATTCTTCAATGGGGCTGAGGTCGAGATAGGATATATCAAATTCACCATTACAGAAGCTTCCATTGTAGACGCAACATAATTTCCTAGACAAGGAGAAAGGTGGTTCAAGAATAGAGAATTTCATAACGAAGCATGGAAGCAGATACTCAAGTCACCAGTTATGGATGTTACCATTTTTGAAAAGAGTATCCCTAGCTCTGCACTAAAGAATAAATGGAGGAACATGTTACTTATCTTGCAAAAATTCATCACTTGTGAAGGAAGATATGGTACTGTCTATGTCTATCATATTCGGTTGATAATGCATTTCCTATAAGAAGAACTCAATTTGCCATTTTTCTTGCTTCATAGTTTAAAGAAAATCGCCTCAAGTGTTCAAAAGAGAATTCAATTTCTGGAAACAACCTTATACCACCATGGTTTAGTCAAAATTTTGATTGAACATCATTTGAGCAAAATGGGAGATAATTGGGAAGTTTTCTTCGTGAGAAATCACTTTGAAGAACCCAAGGAACCTCCACCGAAAGACAAACCTACAAAAAGAAGCAGAAAATGGAAAACCTCCAACACTGAAACTGGGAAAACAATACAAGAAAGAAGTGAAGAAATGATTTCTGAGAAATTCACTCAGATTAAGAAGCAGCTTAAGAAAGAGAGGATAATAAGAAAATTTTTCAGAGAGAAAGGAGAAGGGCCATCTCAACCGAGAAGGAGCCAGAGACTTAGAGGGATACTAAAGAAAACAAAGTTTAAAAAAATTGGAGTCATAAACATAGAGGACAAATAAACACCCACTGAGGAGGATTTTGATGAAGGAGCTCCTGAAACAGACCCTGCACAGCAAGAAATTTACAACTATGCTGAGACATTAGAGAAAAGAGCTTCAGAAGGAAGAGACAGAACTCCTAGTCCACCAAAATCTGCAGTTGATATCCTAAGGAGGGATAAATATGAGTTAGAAATACTCAATAGAAATATCAAGAATGAGAATGAAATTCTGAGAGAGCAAGTTAAACTAAAAACTGATATGAATTCAACTCTGTCTCTACAAATGCAAAAGTTACACAAGACCAGTGAAAAAGTGAAGAAAATAAGTTTAAAGTTAACCAGGGCACTCACAAATTTGAGATTCAAATTATTCATAAGGAAGCCCAGAAGGGCTTTGACTTCCAGGCAAAGTAGAATAAGAGGGTTGGATGTCCTTGCAGAGGTCTCAGAGTTCATGGAATAGTTGCATGAGGACATGCAAGAATCTAGCAGTGGGGGTATGTTGAGCACCAAAGATGTTCTTTCTTCCACCACATTCCACTCCATTTCCTTTGTCCATTATTAATCACAGGCTCAAATGATAAGTAGAATTGGTTAAAATTGCTTTCAGAATATATATCATGACTAAATTGCTATGTTTTTATGATTTTGTCATTGTAGTACTTTTTGAACTAGATCTAGCTATAGAATGCAGACATTCTGTAGCTAGTTGTCGATTCTACAGCTGTCTTCATGTCTACGCAGGTTCCAGGTGTCATCTTAGAGGAAAACACATATGGTCGTATTCCACATCATTCCCTCATCATTTGTTCTTGAATACAATGTCTAAAAATGCTCTCTAAATGAATATTTGAATACATTGTCTACAAAATGATCAACGAACTATTCAACAACCCTCCAAATGTGAAGCAATTAACCCCTCCTATACTTCCTCACAAACAAATCTCAAAATGGTTGAGACCTTCCTCCACAACTAGGTTCAACTCTTCTCCTCTGCGTTGGCCTAGAGGCGCACAACTACTCCGAAATAACATATCAATCTCAGCCCTGGAGATTCGCCTATGGATGAAAAGTTAATGAACCTAGGTTCTCCTATAAATCTCATAAGCTAATGAACCTTGCAACCAACAACAAACACAAGAACTCAACTGCGGCTCACTCCAATAATGTCTCAAAATAATAAACTATCGATCTTCCTCCAAATTTATTTCTTTGATACAAAAACTCTTGAATTTGGCTTTTTAAGTAATTTGGAAAGTAAGCCCTCAAGATGGAAAGATTAGTAGCTGCTACGAGTTTTGTAATATCCCAAATGGGATATTTTATGAATTTTCCAGAAATTATTCAACCATAAAATGACCAAAAGGTTGCCATGTAAAATAACTTCAGAAATTTAGGTCGTTAACATTATAAACAAATTTCATAACATCAACCACAATATTTACAGCAAAAATGAACATATAATCTGCAACTGAATAATAGACAATATAAGTATGCAAAAGATTCCAGCCTCGTTTTATTAATATAAAAATGCTAGTACAAAAACTGGAAATGGCTGAAATAATGACCCAAATAGATCTACAACAATGCTGAAATTGGCATCCAAAAAAATTGGAAATAAACTGCAACTAATGAATCCTGAATGGATCTACCAAGGGAAGAGATGGGTGCTCGCCCACTCTCACTAAATCACCCGAGGGTTTCCGTCCTGGGGCTACTGCTGAAGTAGAGAATCAAGTTCTCAAAACTCTCACACAAACAATGATCCAATCCAAGATATATCCAAATGACCTTTGCTTCTCCTTTTATAGATCTGATGGATAGATCTCCAATCCTCTAGAAGCATCTTATTTTATTATTTTATTCTTATTCGAGAATATCCTCCATTGACTCTATCAAAGTGACTTTAATTTAATTATATTTCACTTAAGTCACTTTTAGCCCCTTTTCCTCTAAATATTATTTTTCCTTTAATTAAATGACTAATTAAAGTCATTTTTAATTAAGTAAAATAGTATATCGCCCATGGTACTATCTATGGCCACTATAAGTCACTTCACAACATCCATTCCGAAGATCTCCTCATTCCGGTTCCAATGATCTATTGCACTAAGGATTTATATCATGCATTCCTCCTGGAATGCCACCTTGAGCGTAATTAATTGAGTTAAGCCAAAAAATAACTCAGTTTTCTAAAAGTTGTCGAAATGCACCGGAACGAAAGGAAAATTGTGTGAATGATGGATTATATCAAGAGAATGTCATCGATCCTCATCGAAACTCCTCAGAATTCCTCCAAAACGTCCCTAGCCCGCTGATGACACCAACCTGTATTTGTGACCTGTCTGCCCCCAACTCTGGAAGTCCATCCTAACCCTGTCATAGGTGATACCAAAAAAAGGAATATTACACATTATTCTATTTTATGATCCACACGTGCAAAGTTAAAGAGGAATAAGTCTAAAAGTTGACCAAAATAAAGAGGTTGTCGTTTGACTGAGTTGACCTACTCTATTTAACAAATATTTTGTTGAGTTTGATTCAGTTTGACTAGTGAGAAGGGGAAAGTGTGACCATAGAAGAAAGGAGACTTTGACCACAAATTTGGGCCATAATCAACCACAATTGGCCACATACCTTTGACTGTAAGACTGAGCTAACATCAAGCCAAATTTTAGACTATTGACTAGTGTTGACCAGCATTAAATTATCTGGTATTTTGAGGTTTGACCAACATTGACTAAGTTAGTATTTGACCAGGTTTGACTGGTATCTTGGGCTTGAATTTGTGGCACATATTTCTAGAATTCTTGGATTTGTAAATATTTCTGAAGAACAATTTCTCCTTAGAAGAAGAGTTGCTAGGTTTTTCCCGAGGTAATTTTGGTGTTCTTATTGTGCTTGACTATCTCTTTATGATCATATTGTTTTCATTGCATCAATGTTGGCATTTTTAGTGTAATTTATTAATGATATATGTGATATAAGATCACTGAATTGGAAATCATTGGAAAATAATTATCAAGATCAAAATCTCAGTTTATACTTTGCATTATTATAGAAAATTCAACACTAAGTTTATTAAAGTTTTTGATGCTGAATCCTTGGTGTTCCAAGGCAATGTATCATGGTTTGATGGAATTTTATACCTATATCATATTTTTATTGTATTGCACAAGGTGAACCATGTCGAGTGTTCTGTAACCCCCCCCTCGTTGTCTACGTTACTTTCCTCGTGGATCGTGGCCGAAGTTGATGACTGTAGAAGTGTTGGGCGAGGTTAAGAGCTCCAACGTAGTCGTGGGGTGGTGGTGGTATGACCAAGTATGGCCAGCGGAGGAAAGAGACATGTAACGAGAATTTGGGTTGTGAGGGCCAGTATAGGTCAACGTCAGATCGCGGTTGAGATGATGGTTGTTGGGCCACGGAGCTTTGGTCCAGAAGCAAGGGGTTTCCCCAGTCGCGGTCCATGGAAATTGTTGTAGGGCCGAGCCACGAAGGAAGAAGATTAACTGTGGACGTGTAGGTGGGTCAGAGGTTGTTTTTCAATTTAATGGTCTTAAATTTCTACATAAATTATCAACCGGAGTTGGTAAACTTGTGAAGTGCAAGTGCACTATATATGCTAGAAACCTCTTTTTATTAATTCAATTTATTGATGCGATGATTCAATTTTTGGAAATTACTTCTAAGGATGCTTTTCATTCTTATGTTCCTAATGAAATTGATGTATTTAAATCACAATTAAGTTCCTAAAATTTTCTTACTCGTAATGAAATCAACATGCTCTTTACTTTTGCAAAATAGAACTAAAGCAAACTTTTCATTAGGAAACTTAAACAATCTATTATTAGTCTCTATGAACATAATTACTTAACTATTGTTCTAAGAGACCTTTGAATAAAGACAAAATTGAATTCTAGAAATGAAAACAACACATCTTCTCATTCGTGCTTTAAAATGAAATATTCTGGAAATGAAAACTTGTAAAGAAATCACTTTTTCTTTGAAAAGAAATCATTCTTTCTTTGAAAATAAATCACTCATGTTATGAAAAGAAATCACTCAATGCTTATGAAAATAAATCACTCAATTCTCTGAAATAAAATGATGAAGAAATCTATGAAGAATTATTTTTCTGCAATTGGCAATTCAAAAGAAAAGACTAACGAAATCTTGCCATAACTATCTATTTAAAAATGGTGAGGAACACGATTTGCAGGGAAGGGTGTTGGCCCTCCCTTGAGCTGAGAAATCTATCTCTGGTCTTCTCGTGCACACTTCATTGAATTAAATGAATTGTAGAGAAGCCATTATGAAGTATAGTCAAGCTCTGTGAGCGATGAATAAGCATGGGGAGCCTCATTGGAGTGTGTAGGTGGACTGAGAATTAATTCTTAGTATGGAGATCACTCAGGTGCCCATTCCCAATGTTTATTGAAGCTGGAGTGGCATAATTCATGTAAGATGCAAAAACAGAATGGAGATACATACAGAGGTACTCTTGGGTAACGTGGAAATAAGAAACATAGACAACATCGATTAATGAACAACAAAGAAACAAAGCCCAAGATTACAGTTAGGAAATGTGGGGGAAATCATAATTGTTGAGAGAGATAAGTGGAGTTCTCTATGGTAGTGTGTGAGAATCTGTGTGAGTTAAATTGAGTCATTTCTGCAGAAAAGAGGTTGAGAGTATCTATGCAAAGAAAAGAAACCATGTGAGTGGAAGTGGTTGTGAGAGAAAGGCCGAAGGTGATTGTGCAGAGGAATAAGGTCGAGAGAGCATGTTCTGCGGTGTAAGAGGTCAAGAGAGCCCGTGGAATAGAAGGGGAAAAGAAGAGTGTGATGATGTGTGCAATGGACAGAGGATCGAGTGAGCAGTGTGTTAGTGAATGTTGTTGACATGAACAATAAGTTGCAGCAGAGAGTGCAGAGAATAGACTGTTGCGTGGGCAGTGTATTAGTGGGTTGTTAAGCAGAAAAATGAGTTATTGAAGAGTGTGCAAAGGGCCAAGAATATAGAATATTTTGTGGGCCAAGGGCTGAAGAGAATATAGTTGATATCAGATAGAGTTTCTACCAATTACAATGAACATTGAGTTCCTATTTGAGTGTCGGTTGGAGCCTGCATATAGGAAGTCGGTGCTTCCATCTCTAGTGGGTGCTTGAGAAGGCTTGGGGGTTTTTGCCTCCTACAAGTTGGTGCTTGAAAAAAATCTGTGAAGTTGGTGCTTAGCTGATCAAGTGTCTACAAAAGGAGGGAGTTGGTTCTTCCTGCTAGTGGGTGCTAACAAACAATCAAAGGGATTTGGTTTTTACTGTGAGTGGTAGCTCACAAATATATTGATGTAATAGAGTAGGTGCTCTGATTTTACATCAATAACAACAACAAGCTTTGGTGGTTTTTTCTCGAAAGGGTTTCCATGTAAAACCTTGTGTCCAATGTGCATGTTTCTCATGATGTGCGTTTATGTGTGGACTTCATATTGCTGCCACATGATATGTTTTTGATGCTTATATGGATGGTTGCCAAGTTTAAATGAGTAAAAATAAATTGGCATAAAATTTGAAAATTAGCCTTAACACTGATTCACACCCCTCTCAATATTAACATTGTTTCCAACAATTGGTATTAAAGCTCAGTACCTTTAGGAATATCTTGGTCGCTAGAAGGTATATCAGAGGGAAACAATGGCTAATCGGGTTTTCCTAACAGCAAAAGGAGTTCCATTATTAAATGGATTAGACTATGAGTTCTGTAAGATTAGAATTTAAGCCTATTTAATGGTAATCAATGAAGACATTTGTTTTTTTGTGATATATGGAGAAAGGAATGAGAAGAATGAAGAGGCGAAGGAGATTATCATGAATGGGGTATCTATTAAGCCAGATGTTGATAATGTAAGGCATTGTGAGTTAGTAAAGGAAATGTTGGACAAATTGCAATGTATATATGGAGGAGAAAGGTACACAACTCAAGAGGAGGTCGAAGAACCTTGTTTCTCAAGTGGTGAACTTGAATCTATGAAGGTTTCTAATGATGAGAAGAAGAGAATGAAGAAGTCAAAGAAAGCATCCCAAAAAAGAGATGCTAAGAAGATTGAAGTTGTTCCTCTTAATGCTCAAGTTGCTTCTCATCACTCCCTAGATGATGATGAAAAATCAGAAGAGAGCCAGGTTGCTCTTAAGGTAAGCTATTGCTTTGTGATGAATGTAAAGAGCTAGGTTAGTCAGTATCTATATTTTCATGTGAATCACTTGATGATAGAGATAGCCATGCATCTAGTATTAGTAATGAAGATAGAACCACTTTATAAATAATCACAAAGGAAGGATCCTCTGAAAAAGAAGAGAGTATATCCCTCCTTAGACCTTTGGAATATTCCATGGACACATAGTGTAGAAATTTATAAACACAATAATGTATTTCCGGATTCTCCTGATCTAACAAATTAATCTTATGTTAAATACAGAATCCTTCCACTTAATTCTTTGCGGAAATTAAATCGCAAATTGAAAAACACATATGAAGCAAAATCAATCGCACATAACAAGATGTTTTACTGAGAAAGCTTAAAGCTAAAAACCCCAACTATCATATATTATGTATATCTATGGAACATGTAACAATCTCATACAAAGCTCAACTCATAGAGATCTCAGTAAAATCTACAATCGTCACACACTGTCATGCAGAAATTTGCATATCTATGCACCAATTTCTTGCCTCCTGACAACTTGCCTCCACTGCGCAATCCTTGCTGAAGAAGAACCCTGAATGAATTCGACCTTACCTTGCCTTGAATGCGCAATCCTCATAAGAATCTCCAATGTGTATTTAGCTTGCAAGAGTGCAACCCAATATAGTACAACTGATAGTCATTTGTCCCTTTCACCTACCTCTCAACTGGGTCTCCACTGGATCTGACATGCATGTAGTTAACAATAGTAAATCTTTAGTTGCATTTAAGATCACTCCATGTGAATTAATTTAATATTTAATTCACTGATCTCTCACTAGTGTATCTTCAGTTACAACTAGCACAACTGAGTTTAACTCACTTAATTGAGTTAAACTACTTTACAACTCACATAACTACACATCCAACTCTGTTACAACTAGAATCACTCTGTTACAACTCAAGTCAACTTGCATGTCCCACAAACCAACCTTAGAACTCATAATTCCTTAAGTGAATTGGTTTTCCACATCAGTTAACTAAAATCAAGTGCTTCAAGAGAATAGATTATTATTTATTGTCTAATTATTATTAAAAGATAATAATAATCAACATGCATTCTATTTTTAGACATGCGATCTACGAATAGACTTAGCACATGCATTCCAAAAATAGAACCCCATCCATAAATAGAATTTTCTCAACCATATATAAATAGAATCCCATTATAAATACAATTTTCTCACCATTCTAAAAATAAACATATACCTAAAAATAGCCTGTGTGGGCCCCACCTAGTGTAGGTGCTTAATTTTCACTAGGATCAAGGATGTTGTTTTTGGTTGCCAATTTCACTGTTTATTTTTGCAACCTTCAACATATATATGGTTCTAGATATCTGTGGTGACTCGGCCAACACCTATGATAGCGAAGAAAAGTGTCTAGAGGAAAGGTTCGATTTGAGGAAGAAGTTGATCTCTACTCTAAAAGAGATCAAGGAGCTATCAAAAGAAAGTATCAAGCACAAGGAGAAGTTACATGAGTAGGAGCTTGAGAATGAGAAGTTGAGAAAAACAATAGTTGATCTAAATTATCAACAAGAAGAGGCTATTAGATTGAATGGAAGGCTAACCATTCAGCGAGATGAAAGTGAAGCTTACTGTGAGAGACTACAAAATGAAGTAGTCTCATTTAGACATGGCTTAGAAAAGTCAAATAAAGAGTTGTATCAATACCAGAAGCTTGAGGAGAGCACAAAGACTTTGAATGAGATGTTGGTTAAGCATATATCCCCTCTCATCAAAGCTAGTTTGGGTTTCAAATAAAAATCAAGCTCCAAGATTGTGAAGGCTGGAAGGTCAACTATCCAAGTAAGGGTAGTTGAAGGTTCCAACAACAACAAAGGAAAAGAGCTTGTTGGATAGCAACATCAACAATGAAAACAATCGCAACAAGAGAAGAAAAGACAACAACAGAAGGATAATAAGCAACAATGAAGAGAGTAACATAAGAAAGCTAAACAAAAGAATAATGGTAGTCAACAATAGCAAGGAGAGAAATAGAAGAGAGATAAGCGATTGCAAGAATGAGTGCAAGGCAATAATGCAAACTGCAATGGAAGGCACATAAATAACGAACATGTGTCTTTTCCCCCTCAAGGACAAAGCCTTCAAATAAAAGGTAACTTTTGTCATCAAAATCCTTTTCATGGTTATTGTTTTTCTTGTAATAACTTTATGCATAAGTCCATAGACTGTAGATGGCATGGAAGAAAATGAGATGTGTTGGGTAGCATCAACCCAAGAATGCACAAAGTGGCTAGGAGTAAGTATGTTGGCAGTGATAGAAACTTTGACAAGAATGTTGTCAAGAATCGTAACTAATATTCCCCATTCTGGTGCTATGTCAAATGCTAGAATTGTGGCAATCTTGGGCACAAGAGAGAGAGTTGCAGATATGAGAAAAATTTGCATGCTTCTTAGCGTAT
Source organism: Pinus albicaulis (assembly GCA_034641835.2). NCBI lineage: Eukaryota > Viridiplantae > Streptophyta > Pinopsida > Pinales > Pinaceae > Pinus > Pinus albicaulis. The sequence goes on from CM076575.1 coordinate 697,194,338, forward strand.
GCATGCAAACGTAGAAACTCAGGATTTGAATACAAGAAGAAATCGTGGAGTAGAGGAATACAAGTTTTTCTTCAATGCTCTGTGATAAAAGACCAGGATGAAAAGATGACGAAGAAATCAGAAGAATGATCCTTCTACTCTTATAGCAGACCCAACTGTAAGGAAAAAAGGAAGCAAGAATATTTTGGTGAAGAAAGAGGAGTTGAAGGAGGAGTGCCCTCTAGCATTGTGCAGACAAGAGAAAGCCCAAAAATGGGAAAAGAAGAAGTTGGATGATAATTCCTCTATTAGGACTCGACCATTGAAAGTTTGGAAGAAGAAGGAGGATGATCTACTCAAGGGGAGCAGTTCCTCTGTTTCTCTTCAGTAAGGAAGAGAATGGCCCCAAGGGAGGATGAATAAGTTGGATGTAGGAAGAATAGACATAAAGGTGCATGTGATTGTTGAAGGTATGATTGTTCTCTCTTGTTGATTATAAGAATAAATTGGTTTATTTTAAATTAATCAGCCTTGAAAAGGAGAGGAGTATTGCAACCAACATGAGCTCAGGGGAGTACACAAAAATATCTTATGTTGTGAGAGAAGAAGAAATGCTGCAACAAAAGTTTGGAATGACAAGAATACCATAGTCAAGTTAGGTCCACAGGATCAGTCCCCATGCAGAAGCAAGGAAATGAATGCAGGGGATCAGGGGGAGCTACTTTATTAAGCAGTAGCAGGCAATAATTGTTGGCCTCATGAAGAAAGACTGCTATGGAAATGAAAGGTTTGCATCTTGGGTGAAATACCCTTATTTCATTTAATTTGTGAGTTTGATTATGCTTAGCAGTCTTGTGTTCCTAAAACACAATTGGTATAAATATTTCATTTCCCTTAGTCTTCAATTGGTATCACTATGTCAATTGATGGTATGGGCTCATATGGAGTAGCCTTTATGTGTAAGTGGGCATTTCGTTTTGAGAAATAACTATAAGAGGTTGCCTGGTACAACATCCAATTTGAATCTATTTCTTAGTATAATTGGTATTGTTTAAGTGGCGGGCCATATTTTGAGGTATGATATCAAGGGGAGAAGTAATGGAGATGCTCAAGAGAAGTAAGTGCAGTCTCGACAACAAAAATAGTGGAGATCAAGCTCAATGCATCACTAATGATTTGTATTTGCAGAAACAACAATACCAATAGTAATTTATTTGGTATCAATTTCCTTTAAACTTATACACAATATGCATTAGCTATAGAGTATTCAAACAACATCCATAAGGTTTCCAAGAACTGGAGAAAGTCAAAGAAGAAGCTTCATATGTTCAGGGGGAGCATATCACACATATGTCCATTTTATAGATCAGTAGTTAGATCCTAGGTCATTGAGATCCAATGATTGCATGAAGGAGGAGAAGAACAAGCTTGTATCCCTTTTCCATTGATGTCAAAGGGGGAGAGAATTATTAGAGAAGTTTTTATGGCCCATGCATAGGATATAAATCCATTGGTGTATCATACTTGGAGAAGTGTGGAAGCATCATGAGGATTGGCCATTAAAGTGGAGATGTGTTGAGGTGTTTCCATCAATTCCAAAGGGGGAGATTGTTGGACAATTGGAATTTTATGGATGGCTAGTGGTTGCAAGTGTGTTGGAATTGATGTCAACAGTTATTCAGGGAGATCAAGTTGGGAAATTGGCATTTCCTAACAGTTAGCAAGTGTGTTGGCATTGATGTCAACCAGATCAACATGGATACATGTGCTAGCAAATGATGGCTTTGATGTTCATTAGGATAATTGTGATAGCAACATATGATAGCATTGATGTGCTTGATATTTCAAGCTTAGGGATAGTCTTATGGTTGTTACAATCTTCGGTATGGAATCACCACAGTAGCAGGCTTATTGCGGAAGCCATAAAAAGAAGACTATGGTTGTTGGGAGTCCAGGATTCTAGGCACAATAAGAAGAGCCAAGGTGAAAATAATTTTAGAGAGTTTGTAACCATTTTTTAGGTAGAAAATGGGCTCAAATACTACAACGGACATACTCCACTCAAAAGTGCTTTGAAAGAGCTTTCCAATGGTATGTGGAAGTCTTCAAATGGCCTCCTGGATCAGAACTTATTCCCTGTCAAATTTTTGTGACTTAAGCCATGAAAGTAGAGTTAAAAGGTGGTTGGAGGAGTCTAAGAGCATAACCAAAGTTGCCAACAATGCCAAACTCAATAGAGGTCGAAGTCTCGGGAGCTTCGGAACACTGAATTTCAGAAGGTTGACTATCGGAAGTAGGTCCAAGACCTCAGAGGTTTGTTTAAAAGGGATATTGGAGTAGGCTAGCATATCAAGACCTTAGGAGGATATAAATCATAGGGTTGGAGTCTCGGGAGTCGATTCTCCAAACACGATATTGAAAGGGCAGGGACCTCATAAGGGCAACAAGGGAGAACCTCGACATATCAGAGGTTTATTTAAAAGAGACTCAAAGAAGGGAAAATAGTAACCCAAAATTTTGGAAGGTTGGTCATACCGGGACTTGATATCAAAAGGATTGAGCAGGTCATATTAGAACCTCAGAACATCAAAATATCGGGGAGCAAGCATAACCTCCTAGGTTTGGAACTTTTAGTTTCCAAAACCTTGTAAGTTCTTATGAAAGAAATTCTTTAAAAGCGTCGAGTTTGCGAGGAGAATAGATTTCAAAGGAATTTTGAATTCTTTGAAAGCGCCAAGGGTTGCAGAAAAAATAGTTTACAAAGGAATTTTCTTGTGAAACCAAGGACTAAGGGACCCTTTCTCTCGCCTTTGATAGGACACATGGCAGTAGGTGATTAGCCCTAAGGAGCTGATGGTGGAAGATTCTTTTAGCATGACGTGTCTATACGAAGGACATGTGGAAGTCACATTCAATAGTATTGGGTGGCCTAATAGGGAAAATCCAGGTGACATATGTCATCACTAAGGAGATGCACATGGAGTTGATGACATCAGCATGATGTCATCTCAGAGGTTAGATTTTTTGTAACTCTTGTGTAATTGTTTTATGGGAAAGTTCTGATCCGACATGTGGACCTTAGATGTTGAGTGGCATTTGTTCATGAGGACCCAGAGATCCAAGGGAATAGTGAAAGACTTAGCACCTAAGTGCTATAGAGTACATAAGAGGCTGAGGATTTCATAGCTCCTTCTTAAATTTATTTTGGAGAAAGTTCTAATATGTGGGGCTTATGATGTGTTGGCATTTGTTCAAGGAAACAAAAAGAACCAAGGGTGGAGAGAAAATATATAAGAATATAGGCCCCTAATAGGAGACTAAATGCCTTACTAACCTAGGTGTTACGCTGTGAGTCACAACACTTGGTCACATGGAGGAAATATGATAAGGGGATAAGCAAAAGGGGCTTGGAATCTTGCTCTTTTGTAACATTTTTTTTAATAAAATTTATGATAGATGAAGGATATGACATAGCATCACTTAATTATTATACCAGTGGTCACAAGCAACGATCCCATGGAGGAAAAAAAAGAAGGGGGCAAAGAAAAAACAACTAGGGACCTCGTGATCATGTTTTTTATAATATTTCCTTTAATAAAAGTTACCAAATGAAAGGACTCAGATAGTGTAGTACAGAGGGATTGGAGGATGTTTGAGTTGGAAACTAAGAGATTTAAAGAGTGGTTGGTCGTTGGGGTTAATGGCAACTACAAAGATCACTTGGTCAAGACAAAAAGGACCACAATTTGCATGGAAGAGTGTTGGGCCTGCCTTCAGCTGAGAAAGTTATCTCTGGTCTTCCCATGCACACTTCATTGAATTAAATGAAGTGAAAAGAATCCATTCTGAAGTACAATCAAGCTCAGTGAGCCATGAATAATAATGGGGAGCCTCATTAGAGTGTGCAGGTGGACTGCGAATTAATTCTCTGTATGGAGATCAATTAGGTGCCCATTCCCAGTGTTTAGTGAATATGGAGTGGCAGAATTTAAGTCAGACACAATAGCAGAATGGAGAGACATATAGAGGTACTCTCAGGTAATGTGGAAATAAGCAACAAAGACAACATCGATCAATGAGAAACAGAGAAAAAAGAACTAGGATTGTAGTTAGTCAATGTGGGGGAAAGCAACATTGTTGAGAGATCTAAGTGGAGTGCTATGTGGTTGTGTGTGAGATGTTATGTGAGGCCGAGTGAGCTAGTTCTGCAGAAAAGAGGATGAGAGTGCCTATGCATAGAAAATATACCCTATGAGTGGTTTTGGTTTTTTGCGAAAGGTCAAAGGTTCCTATGCAGAGGAAGAAGGTTGAGAGAGCTTGTGGAATAAAATGGGTTGAGAAGAGTGTAATGTTGTATGCAGTGGATAGAGGGTAGAGTAAGCAATCTGTTAGTGAATGTTATTGAGAGTAAAAACGAGTTGCATCAAAGAGTGCAAAGAATAAAGTGCTGCGTGGATAATGTGTTAGTGGGTTGTTGAGCGAAACAACAAGATGCAGAACAAAGAATTTTGTGTGCACCAGGGGTTGAACAGAACAAAGATTATATCAAGTAGAGTTGCTGCCAATTACAATGAACATTGAGTTCCTATTTAAATGTGGGTTGGATCGTGCATACAGGAAGTTGGTGCTTCCATCTCTAGTGGGTGCTTGAGAAGGCTTGGGGGTTGGTGCCTCTTGGAAGTTGGTGCTTGATCCAGGTGGATATTGGTTGCCACCCACCTATTCCACTTGGACTCCTACCATTATTTATTTCAGTGTTTCAATTTCCTTAATTATAACACAATTTACTCTTTTTGGCAGCTTTTTAGTCCTAAACTTCAGGAGCCTTTTTGAGGCCCTAAACGAAGTTTATTTGGAAAATGGAGAAACATACAACAATGATTAATGTTTGCAGTTGAAAGTTGTAGTCCTCGGATACTTCTTTATAATGAGGTATTGTGCATGTCAAACAAAGATCATATGCCAAAGTTATGACCCCAGAAAATTGATGTACCAATTTACCGAAAGAGGGCCCACAGTTTTGGTGCTTCATCTCCTAGGCTTAGTTTTTTGGATGTTTAGGGTTTTCCATTTTTCTCAATAATAAATAGGCCTTTGAGCCTCATTGTAACATAATTCATATGCATGTAGTTGTCACATCTCTTCTCAGAGATAAGCTACCATCGTCCGAGTTAGTTTATTTCCATTTTGTATGTAAGCATATTTCAATTTTTTGATATTAATGAAATTAAGTGTTATTTATGCTGAATCTATGTATTATGGTTATATCTGTATTGAGTTGCGTCCTTGTTTAAGTTCAAATTAGTGGAATCATAGCAATATGCTCTCTCTGTTTTTCTTTGCATGTCCCCAACAAGGTCAAGGTATAAGGAGTTAGGGCTCGAACTGGTTGAGATTTTGCAAGACCTGTCTCTCAAACCCTGATGGCCTCCCATGGCAGAAGAAAGGAAAGACAAGGGGGCATGAGATCCTTTAAAAATATTGCTCGAAGAAGTCCTTCACCGACAGAGGAACGCAATAATGGACAAATTTTCCTAGATCCTTCGACGACTACCCACATGCGACACATCTTCTTCCAACAACCACTGTGTAGGTGCCACTCCATTTAAGGTAAAAGTTAAATTTATATCCCCATATGTGAAGGTTATATAGATGCAGATGTCATAGATAAATGGTTAAATCTGCTAGAAGGAAATTTTTTTGTTCATGATTTTTCCAACTGGGAAAAGATTATTTTTTCACTCCTCAAGGTCACCCCCCATGTTAGGGGCTGGTGGGAAACCTATTGTGATAAGATGGATGAGAGTGAACCCTCACTATTTTTAGTCAGATCTACTCAGAATTATTTTCGAGGATCAATATTACTGTGTAAGGACCTATGAGGATAATACATAAAGTGGACCACGCTGCGACAGGGAAGGGACCAAGATGTGTTGGAGTTTTTTAGTATGAAATTTCTTGAAAGGTTTACAAAAAATATCTCACTTAAGTCACATGTGACAAGTGACTTTAACAACAATTGTGGTTTCTTATACTTCACATCTGCAATAATAATGCAAGAAAAAGATGCAAAAAAATATATGTATGTTATCTAAAATAATAAACAACAAAATAACTCTGATGTAATAACCTAATTATGGAAATACATTTAAATAAACAACTCCTTTATTGATAGAACTTGGTGAAGGATATTTGCAAACGGGTCACAAATCCCCCTCCTTGGGATGGGTCCTTTAATGTCCTTGATGCTTCAGTGATTGATTTTCCTCTCTCCATATGTAAAAAACCCTAACAATGTGAAAACTCTAGTGGGAGCTCGAATGAAAAGATATGTTAATGGTGACGATGATAATGATCATGGTGAAGAATGAATGGAAAACCCTCTTATTTATAACAAAGTATTGGGTTAATCTTGAAATTTGGAAATAATAAAATAATATTATCTAAATCAAGATCTAACCGGTAGGAATACTTTATTATATTTTTTGGAGAGAGAAATGATATTCAAAATGGTCAAATACCTTTATTTAGAAATAATTAACAAATAAAATGATTTATTAATTATTTCTCAAAGATTAAGAAATGTGTGAAAATGAAATAATTATTAAATAGTGATTTAACAATTATTCCAAAAATGGAATTAAGGAATAATAAATAAATAGTGATTTATTTAATTATTCCTAGGTGATTTCATCAAATGTGACAATGAATAATTATCAAACAATGATTTAATAATTATTCCTAGAGAAAAATTAAATAAATAATGGTTTAATCAATTATTCTCGTGGGGTTTTTTTAATTTTAATAAAAAATAACTTAATAAAAATGGTTTACTAAATTGGTGAAAGTGATTTTACTATGGTATTTCGATCCATCTAGTTAGAAATGGCTAGGTGATCATTTTTTGGTGATAACAGAGTTCACAAATATTTTTCATGCCCTTCGCAGGAAGTTAGGTATCAAGGATTATGAGTGACATTTGGTACACAAGTATTGCAGTTTTTTGCAGTAGTTCATCCAGGACGAGATCGAGTTCCTAGACATCTCTTCGCTCGACGCTGCCTGTTGACACACTGTCAAGATTGAGCATAAATTTAAAAAAAATAAGTGAGAATTTGGATCCGCGAATCCGAAGCAAGGGAAAGACGCCTCCAAACCACATAACAAAGGATAAAGCCAAGGTGGGGTGACCCAAGGCAACCAGCTGAAGTTGCAAGAAAATAAAAACACCATGAATACAAAGGAAACGAGAAAATGGTGTGAGTCCCATGATAGCCCCACTCACAACACAAGTGAGTGTCGGGCCGGGCAATCACTGATGGCCGAGTTGAAGGCTTACGAATCAAATGCATGTTTTGAATCTATATCAGAACTCGACAAGGGGAATGAAAAAGTGAAGCAGATTATTGACGTGGAACCCAGTGCCACCATTGCCACCACCAAGGTCTAGAAGAATGAACCTGGAGATCCAGAGAGGTGGTGCTTATCTTCCACTCACAAATGTGGGTGAAGGGTTCTCCATTGTAGTTCATTGTCAACAATGAAAGCCAAAAGAACCTCATTTCAGCAAAGGTCATGAAGTGGTTGGGCTGACTGACCACAACGCACCCGCAAAAGTACACCATCGAGTGGCTTCACTAAGGACAAGATCTCTACGTCGTCCAACAATTTCGCCTTCCCTACAACATCAAGCCCTTCACGGATGAGGTATTGTATGATGTTTCTCCTCTTGAATTTTGTGATTTATTATTAGGCCAACCATACTTGTGGAAGCATAATGCTGCGTATGATTCTAGGCCTCACATTGTTATTATTACTTTGGGAAATGAGTTGTACGGGATACCAGAGGTAGCACTGCCTACCACCATCTCTTTGATATTTGCAAAGCAATGCAGTAAGATCATCTCCCAGAATGAGAAATTTTCTTTTCTTATGATTCTCCAAGAAGAATATTATGGCCATGCCCTCCAGACAGGGCTCCTCTACATAGAAGAAACATATGGATAAGATTTTGGAGGAGTATAGGGATATCTTCACCTCACCTAGAAAGGTACCTCTACACTATCAGGTCAAGCACTCCATAGATTTGAGCCTAGACGCGTCGCTACCTAATGGACCGATCTATCGACGCTCTGTTATGGAGAATGATGAAATGAAGAGGCAAATTCAAGAGATGTTGCAGAATGGGTACATCAGGCCACCCTGTGGGAACTCGCTCGTGTTAGTACATAGGAAGGATAGGACTTGGAGATGTTGTATTGACAATTGGGAATTGAACAAGATCACTGTGCATAATAGGTATCCAATCCCACGAATTGATGACATTCTGGACAAGCTCGAGGGGGGGAAATATTCTAACAAGATTGACTTGAAATCAAGTTATCATCAGGTACCAATCGAACCCTTAGATGTGTGGAAGATCGCCTTCAAATCCAAGGAGCATATTTTCTAATAGTTGGCCATGCCTTTTGGGTTAACGAATGCCCCTACAAACTTCATGAGGTTGATGGAAAACATCTTGCAACCCTTCACCAACTCATTCGTGTTGGTGTATTTGGATGACATCCTGATCTTCAACCAGAGTTGGGAAGAGCACCTCCACCATATTCGACAGGTCCTCAAAACCCCGTGACAACACAATTTGTGTGACAATTTGGAGAAATGCACTTTTGGTATGACCCAGGTTTAATATCTGGTGTACATCATTGATTTGCAGGGTGTGCATGTGGACCTGTTGATGCTTGGAAGTGTCCTAGCTCAATACATGATAAATTTCCCAATTAGAGTTCAGATTAGACTCCTTTTCGTTGTGTGATGGAAACCATGACTGGTTCAAATGGGTTTCTAGTTACCCCTATCCTAAGATTAGCATAAAGTCAGTTTAGCCTAAGTTACCTAATATGTAAAATATATACAATGATGGTATTCAGTTTGTTTATGAATGATGATGGTTATGATTAAAAAACTGAAGGAAATAGAATCATTCGTATGATATGTATTTAGAAAAGATGACCCTTAAAGTGTGACTGAAACCAGGGTTCATTCTAGCCACTATGAAGCTTGCTCCTATGCAAGGAGGCTTGATAAAAAAAAAATTAAGCTAAAAGAAAAATAAAATTCAACATAAGATGCATGAGAACAAAGGAGATTTACTTTAACCAAGAGAAAGGTGACCTTACTCTCAATCAAGAAGCTAAATATGTGACCAAGAAGCTAAATAAGTGACCAGGGGAAATAACTGAGATTGAATCTAAGATTAGGAGTCACCCATAAATCATTAAAATCATTTGGAGATTTACAAGTGGTTTACCCTTATAAAATGAATTAACTTTAATAAATAATTATTAAAGTGACCTCAAATAAAAACCCCAAATGTAATCAAGTGACACAGATTCATTGTAATATTTATATCAAACTAACAAAATAATTCTTTAACTTAATATATGTTAAAACAAAATAAATTTGTAATAAGAAAAATAAATGATTATTTAACCCGTACAAACTAACTCCATGAATCCTTTATGATTATAACTAGTTTGGCCCTCCAAAATCCATAAATAAGATTCTAAGAAAATTATAACTCATTCAAAAACACTTTACAACTCCATATTCGTATCCTTTTAAAAATGATATTGTGTGTAGCAAGGTTTGAGAATGAACTCAGGAATTTTGTAGGTTTAAACCTACAAAAGCTTGATATATAATTGTTTTATGAGTAATGATCAATTATTGTTAAAATATATTTTATTGCCCATAAATTCAAATATGAAATATATATATATATATATATATATATATATATATATATTTTGTAACATATATAATATAAGCCAATTTAACATATAAAAAAAAGCAATATAACAAGATTTCTTATATATACATTATTTATGATAGTCTTCAAATATGAAATTCGAAATCGATTAATATCAAGACCTTTTATTAAAACCTTTCCCTACACAATAAATGATACCGCAAAAATGTATTGATACAAAAATAAATGTTCGATGGACACAACGAAAATGAGACTGAATTTCCAAAAACAAGTAGAAAATTCCACCATTTCAATGGTATGGAACCATTCTCTTGAAACCACATTTAACCTGGTTAAGCCAACGATACAAATCAATCTTTAAATTTCTGAATTCGTCTCTCTCATTTACCTCCATTCCTATGTTTTATTTCCCTCTTCATTCTTTCCCTACTTTTTAAGAGTGTTCTCCATGAAAAAAAAATAAAAATTCATAGTTTCAACCCCACTTCCATGGCATATTTGAACTCTTCATTAATTAATTTGGTTTGAGTTTATTCAATCTCGAACGATATGACCAATGAGGATGATTGTTTGTGAACACAATGTTGAAGATAATGGAGAAACTATATTAGAGAGAGTCAGTTCACCTGAACCTTATAGGAGTTTGTTCCTATTTCTTAGGCATTGGTTCTAACTTCCCTATTTTCATGTAACATATATATTGTTTGACCTTTAATGAGAATGTAGAGCGACTTGTGCACGCAGTCTCTCCTGATGTAGTCTCTCAGAGTAGAACTAACCAGTGCAACTTTCAATAATTTAATTCTTCCATATTTTATCATGGTATCAGATCTCTAGGGTCGAATCAAAGCCAAAGTGATTTGATGCATGTGAGTAATCTAGGCAGCAAAGGATAAGAACTTGATGACTAGAGGCTAGCCTGAGTGAGGCTGCGAGAGTTGTTTTTCTCTGGGAGGTAAAGCTGATCAACGTTGATCCGTGTTGGAGAAAAGCATTGATACTTTAAATCAACGCAGACGTGATCAGAGAAACTGCACTGATCAGTGATTACACATGGGATTTCTATGCAGCGTGAACATGTGACCTCTACATGATGGTGGAGAGACGACTGAAGGGAGAGCCAGAGAGCTCATGATGGAGGAGCCAATTTGCTTAGATTGAAGGAGCTAGAGAGCTCGTATCAAGAGGAGCCATAGAGCTTATGTTTTGGAGTGTCGTTGAGCTAGAGAGCTCATGTTGAAAGAGCCAAAGAGCTCGCGTTGTGGAGTGCTGTGGAGCCAGAGTGCTCGTGATTCCGATCGCCGATTGAATCCAGATAGATTCTACTTGTGGAGCTAGAGAGCTCGTACCTGCAGATTCAGTGAGATTGTGTCAGAGGAGTCGGAGAGTCGTGGCATCAGAGGCAGCAGTAGTGGGAGGATCACTGTAAGTGTGATCCGTGACAGAGTGAGCCCGTGGCGCAGTGCATAGAGCAACTTGCTAGAGTGGTCGAAGAACATGTATATATGTTTCTTAATATTTTTGTTTTTGTGGATATGGGGTAGATCCGTTTGTGAATCCAGTTTTCTGTCAATTGTCAGAGGTCATTTTTTTTCTCAAGATGAATAATCTGATGGAGGTATACTTCAACGAGAGAAACAAGCTCGATGGTTCCAATTATTCTAATTGGAAATTCAAGTTACAGACTATGCTGGAAGGGCATAGTGCATGGGGGATCACGACTGGAGATGAGGTGAAACCTACAATTTCAGCAGGCGCAACATCTACGACAATACAAGAGTGAGAGAAGAGGGAGAATAAGGCAAGAACGATGTTGAATATGGCAATCAAAGACTGCATCATCCCTCACATCAGAGGTTGCAAGTCTGCGAATGAAATCTAGACAACCCTCAGAGACCTGTATGAAATCAGGAATACAAATCACCTATTATTCCTGAAAAGCATGATTCTCTCCATCAAGATGGAGGATTGTTATAGCATCATTTCTCACCTTCATATGATTCATGATTGCTTTTATGGCTTTGGGCACCCATTCCTACAGACTTGGGCCAAATTCACTAAAAAACAGTGTAAAAATCCCCATACGCAGTTATGCTTAGACTTTTCCGCGTGTATACGCGAGTCCACATGCACTTGTCCGCGTATGCCATTAAAATCATTAAAAAATATATAAAAAATCCCTATTTTCGGGCTGGGTTGATGGTTACTCTGGTAGTTCAACCACCCTAGCACGTGGCTAACTGTTTCCAACTGTTGAAACTACTTTGAGGGAGTATAAAAGCCCCTCATGTGTATGGCCTAAGGGAGAGAGAGAAATTATTGATATTATACTCTGTTGGTATTCCCTATCCAAGTCTGAATTCCCGTGCCTCCTGCACTTTCCCAGTTCATTACAGGAAACCCTTGTTTCCTGGAGATGCTCATCTCCCTATATGTCATCTCGTATGCACCAGTTTGGAAGGAATCTTAGCGAGGCAAGGGTGGGACGGATCCAGACGACGGTCTGCTCGAAGATCGTGGAAGGATTCAGGTGATCTCTCTACTTGTTATTTCTGTACATGCTATTTATAATACAGAAGAACCCTCTTGTTCCCGAAATATACGTGTTAGTGTCCGCTTGCATATATGAGAATATTGTTATTTAAGCATTTATTATGGTTTATCTGATGTTTCATATGGATTTCACTAACATTTAGAGTAGATATATGCTGTACAACCAGTTCTTCGTGCTTGTTTCTTCTTGTCTTTCAGGTTAAGAAGGAAGGACGGTTACTGGGGGTTTGGACCCCACGGGATCTGCTTCAACCGTAGGACTTACGGGTAAGTTCCTCGATCTGCTCTATTTAGTTTTTCATGAACATGTATGGTTGTGTGACAAAGACTGGGAAGGCGATGACTCAGCAGGCACAACCTGACCAGAAGGAGCAGATTGTAAAGACAACTGCTGCAATTGAGTAAGCAGGCTGGCTGCACCACTATTGATCGATCCAATCAGTCCGTCACCATGAGGACCGGGCTTAGTTTTAGATAAATCTAATTTGGAGCGAGGAGAATTGGGCAGATATTTATGGAGGACCCTAGACTGAGAAGTTTCCCTCTACTTTTTCGAAAGATGAGCGTCATAAGCTGCGTCACTTGGCCAAGAATTATTTGATTATTGGTGATGCTTTATACCGTCGAGGGGTTGATTCAATCCTAAGACGCTGTTTAACTCTCGACGAAGCTGAGGCTATGCTGAATGATTCCCACAGTGGAGCTTGTGGGGGTCATTTATCTGGGCTTTCTACAACCCAAAAAATCTTGCGTGCTGGGTACTTTTGGCCCTCAATTTTCAAGGATTGTATCGAATCGGTCAAAAAGTGTCATCCGTGTCAAGTCTATACTCGAAAAATGCGCGCTCATCCAGCTCCGCTTTTTCCAGTCATTACTGTCGGTCCCTTTACAAAGTGGGGTATTGATTATACTACTTGTAACCCGCCTTCGGCTAAAGGTCACAAGTACATTATTGTAGCGGTAGACTACTTTACGAAGTGGGTCGAGGCTATGCCTACTTTTGGGAATGATGGTGAGACTGCAGCTCTTTTCCTTTTCAACCAGGTTATCGCTCGTTTTGGTATTCCTAGAGAGATTGTCACTGATCATGGCAGTCATTTTCAGAATAGTATGATGGTTGAGTTGGCTCTCAAATTGGGTTTCCGGCAGGAGCATTCATCTCCATATTATCCTCAAGCCAATGGGCAAGTGGAAGCCGTGAATAAATCCTTGAAGACAATTCTTCAAAGGACAATTGATAAAGCTAGATCCAACTGGCATATTATGCTATATCTTGCACTTTGGGCATACAGGACGTCAGTGAAAACTGCAACTGGCTTTACTCCGTTTCAGCTAGTGCACGGGGTGGAATCCGTATTTCCTATTGAATGCGAGATTCCTTCTCTTAAGTTAGCTGTTGAACTTCTTCCTGACACTTCTAGTCTTGAAGAACGACTCCTTCATCTGGAACATCTCGATGAGCAGCGTCGGGATGCCGCCACGGTGAATGAAGCGCATAAAAACCGAGTTAAAGTTCAGTACGATAAGGCGGTCAAACCCAGGGTTTTTTCGGAAGGTGACCTTGTTTTGGTCTATGCCCAAGAAAAAGATGCCCTGGGGGCAGGAAAGTTTAAATCTATGTGGTATGTCCCCTTCATCGTTAAAAAAGTCCTTAAGAAAGGAGTGTATACCTTGGTTGATTTCGAAGGGAACGAGTTGCCGGAGCCCCGAAATGGGCTCTATTTGAAGAAGTATTATGCCTATGCTTCGGCTTGGCATGTTGCTTTTGTATATAGTAGTTTTTTTTGCTTTGTACATATCTGGTTGATTTTCGATCTTTGATGAGTTGGTGATGTTTTTGATTTGCTTTGGCAGGTTGTGTCAGATGTCATGAGTCATTTTGGTTTCGCCGATGGTGCTAGTAGACACACCCGGAACTTAGCTTCCACGGCTTGGGTGCTTCATTATCCTTCTAGTCAGCTGTTAGTATCAAGAGGGGTCTGCATTGGTCCTGCTTCCAATAATATAGCAGAATACACTGCAGTTGTTTATCTACTCTCGGAGGCAATATCTTTGGGTGTTGATTCGTTGGTAGTTTTCTTGGACTCTCAGCTGGTGGTGTCACAATTGAACAATACTTATCGGGTTCGAGATCCATTTTTATTACGGTTGTTCTTGAGGGTACGTTTGTTACAAAGATCATTTCAATTTTAACTTTCATTCATATTCCTCGAGCTGACAATTGGTTGGCTGACTCATTAGCTAATCAGGCATTAGATTGGCATATTAATCATTCCATACAATAAAATTTAATCATAAAAAACATCATACATTTTGATACATTTATCACATCACATCAAATATCGTTGTATATATATCATCAGAGTGTTCAAAAAACTTTACAAAATTTGGATCCATAAGATTATACAAAATTTGGGCTTATGCCCGATCATGTCCAGTCTCAAAAAATATACAGTCATCTGATACATAATATCTATCTACTCCTGAGGTCCCTGCCCAGAATTCGTGTTCCTATAGAACATGATCGCGGTGGCAACTCGGCGGAATAATCGTACCCAGTCTCGGGGCACTCCTACCATCCGTCTTTGGACGGCTTCTGGCAGATCTTCCACGGCAGCCATAGGTATTTGGCGGTTTAACCCCTCCAAGTTCCCCTGTATAGCCTGGAGGGTCCTGTCTGAATCCACTGGATATGCCTCGCCCCTACGGCGCTTATGGCGTGGGAAACCCTCAGGTCGAACTGGTCCAATATCTGTATCATGGTCATATTTACATTGTCAGTCATTATGAATCCAATCAAAAACATGTTTGTTTTCCATTTTTTCATACATATTTGAAAAAATCCAAAAAATTATATAAGTCAAAAAATTGCAAACTTACCGACTGTGCCCCATGCTGTGCCTGGTGGAAGAACAAGATCTGGATCTCCACGAAAGTCCATCCCGACATAGGGATAGTCGTCCACAGCGATGATTTGTTCTCCCCACCAAAGGAAGAACTCATCATCCCAAGTGGTCCGGGGAACTTCACTCCCCCCTAATCTCTTCATCATGTCTGCCCAACGAGCAATTCTTGGATCTCTAGGGCTGTTGATGGTAGAGATGACTTTGGGTCTCAATGCTGGTATCTTCTCAAAGAAGAATGTCATCAAAATTGTACCGTATCCAAAGTGTTTTGTCTTTGCTTGGCGGATTGAGGTCAATTGTTGCTTCATGTTTAGTAAAAGGGCTGTGCACCAATCATATACATGAGTCAAGCATTCCACTGCTATGCTCATTTGCGTCCTGGACGCCTGATGTAGGGAGGAAGATCCTGCCACTCTGCCAATGGTGAAAAGGAGGATTTTCATGTGCAAATCCCTTAAATCTTTAATTGCAATATGAGTTCCAACTTTCTTGGAACCCTCTACGCAATACACATGGACATAATCTTCCACGGTTAGCCCTCCCAGGGGCTTCCTGTGCAAGTCTACTGGTTCTCCCCTCCGGGAGAGCCCAGTGATAAAATATATGTCTTCCACTTCAATGTGTACTAGAATCTGATCTATCATAAAGCAATCCTCTTCCGGTTCCCAATAATTTACGAGCATTTCTAGCAACCGGACATTGCTTTTCATATTTGGCATTTTGAAAAATTTGAGCAATCCACAATTCCGAAGAATATTTTGCGATGCTTGATCTCGCATGACTTCTTGATCAATTTCAATGTGTTCACGCTCTCTCCATGAAATTGTCATCCTGTCAAAATTCAATAAATCCTTCATTAGCCACGCATTTTTCATTTGGGCTTGCGCATACGCGGCTTTCTTTATGCACAATCGCGTGTATACGCGACTTTACCGTTACCACCCGCGTATGCACAAGTCCGTGTTTTTTAGCAAGGGTTTTAATGGTGAAAATCACTAAATTTTAATTTATAAACGGACAAAATGATTTGCAAGGATGATTGAGGAGCCTACCTGAAAAATTCGGTGCGATTCGACGATCGGTTGCTCCTGATTTGACGAAAGAAGTTTTTTGCTCCAGAGCACTTTTTTCCAAATCAGCGATGTAATAATGAACCAAATATGAGGTAATTTGTCTATTTATGGCTAAAAAGTTGAAAATTTTCGCAAAAATTTGTTATGCTTATTTTTTCGATCTATCTTAAGCTGCATAACCCGGATGCTTGGAAGTGCCCAGTTTGGTATGTTTTCAGGTACATTTTGACGAATTTGAGATTTTTCCTGTTTTTGATCCATGATTACCGACTCGTCACAGCAGGTATATGATCTTCACTGGCATATAGGTTAGGGAAATCACTTTCCGTTGCATCTTGCATACTAGCCTCCATACTGATCACTTGCCATAGGGTCGATCCCATCAGGTCATGACTATTACACCCATTTCACTCGCCGATTATTCAATCATGACTTGGTGGTAGAGCCTTCCTTTACATGGGCTTCTTAGTTAGTTCCTCGCTATCACTTGTTGCCCATGCTGCGTTTTATGTAGGCTCGGGAGTCCTCTTTAGTCCTGCCATGACTTACGTGTTGAAGCTTCATTCTTCTTCTTCCTCACTATCATTTTTCTGGCTATTACCCTAGAGGCTCCCTGGTGTCGTTAAGTTGTATTACTGCATTGCATATTGGCTACTTGTTTATCCTGGCCTTTAGCCGGCTTCATTTGGACTCGGTGTTTAAGCCAACTTTTGACCTTGTTTATCTGTACAAGTTAACCATTGCATGCACTTAGCTATCACAACTTGACACCCTTTTACCCATGGATGGAACATTCCTTTGAGTATCGCTTACCAGTTTCCACCACCTTGCATTGAGCATAGGATCATTCCAGTCCCAGGAACTAGTGCATCTGATTTTTTATACTCGTTCTATCCATTGTACCATAGCATTCTTTTATTCTTTTTCAGGCTTATTATATGAAAAAGACAAAAAAATCAAATATAACAAAAAGAGTGGGAATGGGATGTATCTTCGTTGTTTTGATGGCAGTACAGAGTCAGTTTGTCGCCCTTGAACAAAGCACATATACTTATATATATTTCCTACATTTGGGGTGGTTTTAGTTTTTGACCTAGGTTCAGCCTTTACCTTGTTTCACTTGTCAGTCCTCCCCCGGTTGGTTATCTCTTCCAATCATATGGAGAGTTTGTTCTGCCTCCTACATAACAGACTTATACAGTGTCACTTTTTACTGCCATGGTCATCACGAGTCGTGCTTTTGTTCAAGGGAATTCTAACTAGAGTCGACCATTCTGCGGTGTCTCTTGACTCATTATTCAGTCGGCCTTCCCGATCTTGTCAGTATCTTGTTCTATCACATCAGATGTTTTGGTCTTCTGCTCATGCTGGTTTGAGAAGGTCCCCATTGACTTCTTGCCGGCGGGTTTGTCTCTTATCGACTACGACATATTGCTCTGAGAGCAAACCTAGAGCCGCACCCTGGCCCTATTTCCATCATTGATAGGTGACCTTGTGCTCAACATTTGATCATCATTATAGGTCTTTGTCTGAGTGGTTTCCCTTGTGTTCGACGTCAGCATACATTATCACACCTGGGATTCGTGCAGTACCTTTATTTCCATTTGACCCTATCGGTGGATTTCTCGCTTCTGTGTCAGCTTTCATTATTGGTTGGTTCAGAGGGTTTCTTCCGTGCGCTAGCTTCATCTTGTGCATGTCGGAAACGTACTTCGGTTTTGGTTTCGTCACTCTACTTCGTCCGATTCCTTCCAAATCTTGGCCTGCGGGTTACACTCGCGCTGAATTGATGTGGGATGCTTTAATGCCTTCCTTCCAGCAGATCTTTTCCCATCAACTTCGACTCATTGCTCTGGGAATAAGGTCTAGAGTATTTTTGTCAGTACCTTAGGGTTTGCAGTCATCAGTGGCAGACTCTTCGCTCTCGACAGTGGGGATTCATCATTGCCTCCTGATTGGTAGATTATTTCAAGTGTTCGACTTCAAATCATTCATTCGCACTTGTCAGATTGTACTGGGGCACCTTGACACTCATTTTAATTATTGGTGGGTTGTCTCGCGTTGGTTAACGGTATACATCATTGACCGGTAATCCAACGATTTCTCACATGGTCGACTTCAGCTCATTTATTCCCATTGTGTCGAATTGTGCCATAGTGATCGGTGAAGACCTCGGGTTGCATCATCATTTCTTGGTTCACTTTTGACAGTTCATTCAGTTTCTGCCAGTGATGCCATCCACCCTTATATGTTGCAGTTCAGTACAACAACATCTTATATGTTGGCTCCCGAGTTGCGTGATTGTACCGTTTGTTCCACCTCTTATGATTCGGTACTTGGAGATTCAGTTACTTATATGATCAGACATCCAGTTGCACCATCTTTGATCAGCTTTCTATATGTGATACTTGGACATTGATTCAGACTTACACTTCCGGGCCATGCTCAGATGATTCATTGTGTACTTTTAGTTCAGCTATACTTGTATACATATTGGATCTATTCAGTACTTTCTATATGATGTATTTTTGACTGAGCATGGGTATGCCCGCCTCAGCATGAGTTGACTCTCTGCTTTCTTTCATTGGTTTTTGGCAGGCTGAAATCTGGTGAAGTCCTCTCTTGTCCTTGCGAAGTTCTTTCTATGTGCATAATACATTTCGGCCATCATGTACCCCTTCTGACCTCATATATTAGGGGGCATCTGTTATAGCATCATTTCTCACCTTCATACGATTCATGATTGTTTTTATGGCTTTGGGCACCCATTCCTACAGACTTGGGCCAAATTCACTAAAAAACAGTGTAAAAATCCCCATACGCGGTTATGCCCAGACTTTTCCACGTGTATATGCGAGTCCACATGCACTTTTCTGCGTATGCCATTAAAATCATTAAAAATATATATAAAAAATCCCTATTTTCGGGCTGGGTTGATGGTTACTCTAGTAGTTCAACCACCCTAGCACGTGGCCAACTATTTCCAACTGTTGAAACTACTTTGAGGGAGTATAAAAGCCCCTCATGTGTATGGCCTAAGGGAGAGAGAAATTATTGATATTATACTCTGTTGGTATTCCCTATCCAAGTCTGAATTCTCGTGCCTCCTGCACTTCCCAGTTCATTACAGGAAACCCTTGTTTCCTGGAGATGCTCATCTCCCTATATGTCATCTCGTATGCACCAGTTCGGAAGGAATCTTAGCGAGGCAAGGGTGGGACGGATCCAGATGACGGTCTGCTTGAAGATTGTGGAAGGATTCAGGTGATCTCTTCACTTGTTATTTCTGTACATGCTATTTATAATACAGAAGAACCATCTTGTTCCCGAAATATACATGTTAGTGTCCGCTTGCATATATGAGAATATTGTTATTTAAGCATTTATTATGGTTTATCTAATGTTTCATATGGATTTCACTAACATTTAGAGTAGATATATGATGTACAACCAGCTCTTCGTGCTTGTTTCTTCTTGTCTTTCAGGCTAAGAAGGAAGAAGGGTTGATGGGGGTTTGGAACCCGCGGGATCTGCTTCAACCGTAGGACCTACGGGTAAGTTCCTCGATCTGCACAATTTAGTTTTTCAGGAACATGTATGGTTGTGTGAGTCCTTCTTGATTAGCATGCCCTGCTCTGTGGAGGTTGTAACCCAACAAACCTCTAGGGTGATTTTCCCCGAAATAATCAGGGTTTAACGAGTCTGACAAAGGAA